>CAJDSM010000798.1:18234-32325 GCA_903981925.1 Ostrea lurida | reverse complement strand
AAAAATGCATAAAATAAACTAAAATGTATATCTGACTTCCGGGACACTTTAAGAAAAGATGGTGATAACGAACAGTAATTATCCTCCACATCCAACGGACCGCCCTATTTAGTCGCCTCTACATCCGAGGGAATTCCCCATTTAGTCATCTTCGCATCCGAAGGACCGCCTAATCTAGTCGCCTCCACATCTGAGGGACCACTCTATCTAATCTCATCCACATCCAGGGGACCGCCCCATTTAGTTGCCTCAACATCAGAGGGACCACCCATTCTAGTCGCCTCAACATTCAAGGGACTACCCTATTTAGTGGCCTTCACATCCGAGGGACCACCCTATCTAGTCGCCTCCATATTCGAGGGACCACCCTATATAGTCGCCTACATATTCGAAGGACCGCCCCATTTAGTCGCCTCCACATGCAAAGGATCGCCCCCATTTAGTCGCCTCCACATCAGAGGGACCGCCTCATTTAGTCGCCACCACTTCCGAGAGACCTCACCATTTAGTCGCCTTTACATATAAGGGACCTCCCCATTTAGTCGCCTATACATCACAGGGACCGTCCCAATTAGTAACCTCCACATCCAAGGGACCTCTCTATATAGTCGCCTCCATATCTGAAGGACTGCCCCATTTAATCGCCTCCTTATCCGAGGGACCACCCTATCTATTCGCCTCCACATCCGAGGGACAACCCTATTTAGTCGCCTTCATATACAAGGACCACCCTATCTAGTCGCCTCCACATCCATAGGACTACTCCATCAAGTCGACTCCTCATCACAAGGACCGCTCAATTTAGTCAACTCCACATCCGGGGAATCACCCTATAAAGTCGTCTCCACATCTGAGGGACGTCCTTATCTAGTCGCCTCCTATTCCGAGGGATCACCCTATATAGTATCCAACACATTCGAAGGACTGTACCATTAAGTCGCCTCGACATGCAACGGACCGAACCCAATTTAATGGCCTACACATCAGAGGGATCGCCCCATTAAGTCGCCTCGACTTCCGAGGGACCACCCCATTTAGTAGAATCCATATCCGAAGAACCGCAACTTTCATTCGCCTCCATATCCGAGGGGCCGTCCAATTTAGTCGCCGCCACATCCGAAGGACCCCCTTATGTAGTAGCCTCCACATGAGAAAGACCACCCTATCTAGTTGCCTCCACATCCGAGGGACAACCCTATTAATTTCCTACACATTCGAAGGACTGTCCCATTAAGTTGCCTCAGCATGCAATGGACCGCCCCAATTTAGTCGCCTCCACATTAGAGGGATCATCCCATTTAGTCGCCTCGACTTCCGAGGATCCATCCCATTTGGTTGCCTCCACATCCGAGATACCTCCTCATTTAGTCGCCTTTACATCCAAGGGACCTCCACATTTAGTCGCCTCCACACCATAGGGACCGTCTTATTTAGTCGCCTCCACATCCGAGGAACCTCCCTATTTAGTCGCCTCCACATCCGAAGTACCGCCCCATTTAGTTGTTTCCACATCCAAAGAACCACAACTTTTAGTCGCCTCCACATCCAAAGGACCGTCCCATTTAGTCACCTCCACATCCGACGGACCGCCTTATGTAGTCCCCTCCACATTATAGAGACCACCCTATCTAATTGCCTCCAGATCTGTGGGACCACCCTATCTAGTCGCCTCCATATCCGAAGGACCGCCACATTTAATCGCCTCCACATCCGAGGGACCACCCTATCTAGTCGCCTCCACATCCGAAGAAGCGCCCCATTTAGTCCCTTTCACATCCGAGAGAACACCCTTTCTAGTCGCTTCCACATCCAAAGGACCACCCCATCAAGTCGGCTCCACATCCGAAGGACCGCCCCATTTAGTTGACTTCACATCAGAGTCCTACACAATCGAAGGACTGTCCCATTAAGTTGCCTCAACATGCAACGGACCGAACTCAAAATAGTGGCCTACACATCAGAGGGATTGCCTCATTTAGTCGACTCGACTTCCAAGGGACCACCCCATTTAGTCGCCTCCACATCCGATATACCTCCCCGTTTAGTCGCCTTTACGTCCAAGGGAACTCCATATTTAGTCGCCTCCACATCCGAGGGACCGTCTTATTTAGTCGCTTCCACATCCGACGGACCTCCCTATTTAGTCACCTCCGCATCCGAAGTACTGCCCCGTTCAGTCGTCTCCACATCCGAAGAACCGCAACTTTTAGTCGTCTTCACATCCGAAGGACCGTCCCATTTAGTCGCCTCCACATCCGATGGACCGCCTTATCTATTCGTCTCCACATCAGAGATAACACCCTATCTAGTTTCGTCCACATCCAAGGGATCACCCTATCTAGTCGCCTCATCAGCCGAGGGACCACCCTATTTAGTCGCCTCATATTTCGAGGGTCCACCCTATATAGTCGCCTACATATTCGAAGGACCGCCCCATTTAGTCGCCTTCACATGCAAAGGATCGCCCCCATTTAGTCGCCTCCACATCAGAGGGACCGCCTCATTTAGTCGCCTCTACTTCCGAGAGACCTCCACATTTAGTCGCCTTTACATACAAGGGACCTCCCCATTTAGTCGCCTATACATCAGAGGAACCGTCCCAATTAGAAACCTCCACATCCGAGGGACCTCTCGATATAGTCGCCTCCATATCCGAAGGACTGCCCCATTTAATCGCTTCCACATCCGAGGGACCACCCTATCTATTCGCCTCCACATCCGAGGGACAACCCTATTTAGTCGCCTTCATATTCGAGGAAAACCCTATCTAGTCGCCTCCACATCCAAAGGACTACTCCATCAAGTCGGCTCCACATCCGAAGGACCGCCCCATTTAGTTAACTCCATATCCAAGGGATCACCCTATAATGTCGTCTCCAAATCTGAGGGACAGCCTTATCTAGTCGCTTCAAAATCTGAGGGACCACCCTATCTAGTCGCCTCCTATTCCGAGGGATCACCCTATATAGTCTCCTACACATTCGAAGGACTGTCCCACTCAGTTGCCTCAACATGCAACGGACCGAACCCAATTAAGTGGCCTAAACATCAGAAGGATCGCCCCATTCAGTCGCCTCGACTTCCGAAGGACCACCCTATTTAGTCGCCTCTACATCGGAGAGACCTCCCCATTTAGTCGCCTTTACGTCCAAGGGACCGTCCCATTTAGTCGCCTCCACATCCGAGGGACCGTCTTATTTAGTCGCCTCCACTACAGAGGGACCTCCCTATTTAGTCACCTCCGCATCCTAAGTACTGCCCCATTTAGTCGTCTCCTAATCCGAAGAACCGCAACTTTTAGTCGCCTCCACATCCGAAGGACCGTCCCATTTAGTCGCCTCCACATCCAAAGAACCGCCTTTTGTAGTTGCCTCCACATGAGAGAGACCACCCTATCTATCTGCCTCCACATCTTAGGAACCACCCTATCTAGTCGCCTCCACATCCAAGGGACCACCCTATTAATTTTAGTCGCCTCCTATTTCGAGCGACCACCCTATATAATCTCTTACACATTCGAAGGACTGTCCCATTAAGTCGCCTCAACATGCAACGGAACGCCCCAATTTAGACGCCTACACATTAGAGGGATCGCCCTATTTAGTCGCCTCGATATCCGATGGTCCACCCCATTTGGTGGCCTCCACATCCAAGAGACCTCCCCATTTAGTCGCCTTTACATCCAAGTGACCTCCATATTTAGTCGCTTCCACATCCGAGGGACCTCCCTATTTAGTCGCCTCCACATCCGAAGTACTGCCCCATTTAGTTGTTTCCACATCCGAAGAACCGCAACTTTAATCGCCTCAACATCCAAAGGACCGTCCCATTTAGTCGCCTCCACATCCGAAGGACTGCCTTATGTAGTCGCCTCCACATCACAGATACCACCCTATCTAGTTGCCTCTACATCTGAGGGACCACCCTATCTAGTCGCCTCCATATCCGAAGGACCGCCACATTTAATCGCATCCACATCCGAGGGACCACCCTATCTATTCGCCTCCACATCAAAAGAAGCACCCCATTTAGTCCCCTTCACATCCGAGGGACCACCCTATCTAGTCGCTTCCACATTCAAAGTACCACTCCATAAAGTCGGCTCCACATCCGAAGGACCGCACCATTTAGTGGACTTCATATCCGAGGGATCACCCCATAAAGTCGCCTCCACATCTGAAGATCCGCAACTTTTAGTCGTCTCCACATCCAAATGACCGTCCCATTTAGTCGCTTCCATATCCGAAGGACCGCCTTATGTAGTCGCCTCCACATCAGAGATACAACCCTATCTAGTTGCCTCCACATCCGGGGGACAACCCTTTCTAGTCACCTCATCAACCGCGAGATCACCTTATTTAGTCGCCTCCTATTTCGAGGGACCACCCTATATAGTCTCCTACACATTCGAAGGACTGTCCCCATCAGTCGCCTCAACATGCAACGGACCGCCCCAATTTAGTCGCCTCCACATCAGAGGGATCGTCCCATTTAACCAACTCGACTTCCGAGGGTCCACTCCATTTGATCGCCTCCACATCCGAGAGACCTCCCCATTTAGTCACCTTTACATCCAAGAGACCTCCACATTTAGTCGCCTTCACATCCGAGGGACCTCCCTATTTAGTCGCCTCCACATCCGAAGTACCGTCCCATTTAGTTGTTTCCACATCTGAAGAACCGCAACTTTTAGTCACCTCCACATCCGAAGGAACGCCTTATGTAGTCGCCTCCACATTAAAGAGGCCACCGTATCTAGTTGCCTACACATTTGAGGGACCACCTTATCTAGTCACCTTCACATCCGAGGGACTCCCCTATCTAGTTTTCTCCACATCCAAAAGAACGCCCCATTTAATCGCCTCCACATCCGAGGAACCACCCTATCTAGTCGCCTCCACATCCAAAGTACCACCCCATCAAGTCGGCTCCACATCCGAAGGACCGCCCCATTTAGTTGTTTCCACATCCGAAGAACCGCAACTTTTAGTCGCCTCCACATCCGAAGGACCGCCTTATGTAGTCGCCTCCACATCAAAGAAACCACCTTATCTAGTCGCCTCCACATCCGAGGGACCTCCCTATTTAGTCAGCTCCGCATCCAAAGGACCGACCTATTTAATCGCCCCATTCAGTCTTCTCTACATCCGAAGAACCGCCTTATGTAGTCCCCTCCACATCCGAGGGACCCCCCTATCTAGTCGCCTCAGCAGCCGAGGGTCCACCCTATCTAGTCGGCTCCGCATCCAAAGGACCGACCTATTTAATCGCCTCCAAATCCGAGGGACCTCCTTATTTAGTCGCCTCCATATCCGAAGGACCGCTTCATTTAGTCGCCTCTACATCCGAGGGACCACCCTATCTAGTCGCTTCCACATCCAAAGGACCACCCCATCAAGTCGGCTCAAATCTGAAGGACCGCCCCTTTTAGTCGACTTCACATCCGAGGGATCACCCTATAAAGTCGCCTCCACATCTGAGGGACAGCCTTATATAGTCGCCTCAGCATCCGAGGGACCACCCTATATAGTCTCCTACACAATCGAAGAACTGTCCTATTAAGTCGCCTCAAGATGCACAGGACCGAACCCAATTTAGTTGCCTACACATTAGAGGAATCGCCCCATTTAGTCGCCTCGACTTCCGAGTGACCACCCAGTTTAGGCGCCTCCACATCCGAGAGATCTCCCCATTTAGTCGCCTTTACATTCAAGTGACCTCCAAATTTATGTCGCCTCCACATCAAGGACCGTCTTATTAGTCTATTTGTTCGCTTCCAATCATCGAGGGACCTCCCTATTTAGTCAGCCTCACATGCGAAGCACGGCCCATTCAGTCGGTCTCCACATCCGAAAGAACTCGCAACTTTTGATTGCCTCCACCTCGCGGAAGGACCGTTCCCATTTAGTCGCCTCCACATCCAAGAACTGCCTTATGTAGTCCGGCCTCCACATCAAGAAGAGACCCCATCTAGTTTGCCTTCACATTCCGAGGTGACGCCTATCTATCGCCTCACATAGCCGAGGGACCACCCTAATGTAGTTTCTCCATCATCTGAGGACAACTCTATATAGTTGCCCTACACATCCGAAGGATGCCCCACTTTTGGTCGACTCCACAATGCGCAAATGAATCGTCATATTTCGTCGCCTCTCGACATCAGAGGGGACCGCCCATTTAGGTCGCTTCAACTTCCGAGGGTCCACCCCATTTAGTCGCTTCCACATCGGAAGGACTGCCCCATTCAGTCGCCTCCACATCTTAAAAACCGCACCTTTTATTCGCCTCCACATCCAAGGGACCGTCTTATTTAGTCTTATTTAGTCGCTTCCACATCCGAGGGACCGCCCCATTTAGTCGTTTCAACTTCCGAGGGTCCGCCCCATTCCGTCGCCTCCACATCCGAAGGAGCACCTTATGTAGTCGCCTCCACATCAGAGGCGCCGCCCCATTTAGTCGCTTCAACTTCCGAGGGACCGCCCCATTTAGTCGTTTCAACTTCCGAGGGTCCGCCCCATTCCGTCGCCTCCACATCCGAAGGAGCACCTTATGTAGTCGCCTCCACATCAGAGGCGCCGCCCCATTTAGTCGCTTCAACTTCCGAGGGACCGCCCCATTTAGTCGTTTCAACTTCCGAGGGTCCGCCCCATTCCGTCGCCTCCACATCCGAAGGAGCACCTTATGTAGTCGCCTCCACATCAGAGGCGCCGCCCCATTTAGTCGCTTCAACTTCCGAGGGTCCGCCCCATTCTGTCGCCTCCACATCCGAAGGACCGCCCTATTTAGTCGCCTCCACATCCGAAGGTCCGCCCTATTTAGTCGCCTCCACATCCGAAGGACCGCCTTATCTACACGCCTCCACATGAGAGCGACCACCCTATTAAATCGCCTTCACATCCGAAGAACCACGATTATTTAGTCGCTTTCACATCCGAGGGACCACCCTATCTAATCCCCTCCACACTCGAGGGACCGCCCCATTTAGTCAGCTTCACATCCGAGGGACTACTCTATCTAGTCGCCTACACATCCATAGGACCACCCCATCTAGTCGCCTCCACATCCGAAGGACCACCCTACTTAGTCGCCTCCTCATTTGAGGGATCATCCTATCAAGTCGCCTCTACATCTGATGGACCCCCTTATTAATTCGACTCCAAATCCGAGGGTCCACCGTATCTAGTCGCCTCCACATCCGAAGGACCAACGTATCTAGTCGCCTCCACATCCGAGAGACCACCATATTTAGTCGCCTCCACATCCGAGAGACCCCCCCATTTCAACTCCACATTCCAGGACACCCATATTAGTCGCCTTTGCATCCGAAGGACGGCCTCATTTAGTCACCTCAACATCCGAGGGTCCATCCCATTTAGTCGCTACCACATCCGATACACCACCCTATTTAGTCGCCTCCGCATCCGAAGGACCGCCCCATTCAATCGCCTCAACCTCCAAGGTTCCACACTATTTAATCGCATTCACATCCGAAAGACAGACCCCATTTAGTCGCCTCCCCATCTGAAGGACCGCCCCATTGAGTTGCATCCTCATCTGAAGGACCACCCCATTTAATCGCCTCTTAGGACAAGCAAGGGGTACTGAAGAACTATCCTAACCGAGATCCTCACAGGACGCGAAGAAGTTGAGACATAAACTTAATATGCAATTGATGATGGAATGTTGCTACATAAATATGGAAAGTCAACGGTAAATATTATCCCATTTGTCATATACAGTATAGTTGTTTATTAATGTGCCGATGATATCTATTTTCAACAAAATGCATATTTAGGTAAGAAAAGTGTCTTATTTCAAGTTCAATGGGATATATTAAATCAACTTGAATGAAAAATATAAATGATAAAACACCGTTTCTATATCTTTATTATCGAGATAAAGGTATGTCGCTTAGACCATACCTAGGTTTTTTTTATCAAGTCAGAAAACCAAAACCTAATTACTAATCGGCAAAAACAAATCAAAATATGAACAGTACAATTCATTTAAGATGACATCACTTTTTGTTTTCTTTAAATTTCTGTTTTAAGTTAGTACCACTGATGACAATCAAATACCAGGTATGTCTGTTGTACTAAAAGTAAAACACGATGATTTAAAGCTTCTTCGTGAATTTGATGCAATGAATAATAATAAAACAAACAATGACGGATAGAAAGTTCCGGGAATACACTGTTTATTTCTAGCCATCAAGGTATCAAAATACTAACCACCCGCTGACGTATAACAAAGAAATTATTTAGTTTGGTCTTATTTTGACGGTATTGATTCTTATGTTACATGTAGTTATCTCTTTTTAAAGTATGATGTAATAAATAGCATGATATGGAAATAATACGATGTACTGTGGTGGTTTAACGAGCCATCCATAATAATAAAATTATGTTTGAAAATTCTAAGAACGTGAACTAGACCAGGTGTTTATTTACGTAGGATAAACGTAAATTAAGTGTGGTATCTTGTATATTTAGCTAATCATATAAATGGTGTTCATGAATATGTACAATTCTTTATATATACATGTTCATGTACTACTTCCATCAATTAAATTTTGTTCTGAAGTCATGAGATTACTAACCTTTTGTGATGATGTTGCACACAACATCTCCTAAGCAATAATGTTTAGCAACAGGTGCATCAGTGGTTTTAGGGATGGATGAGGTAGTAGTCGTAGTTGTAGTCGTAGTTGTGCTGCAAACCTGTAATAATAAAATATCAAATAGCTTAAATAAAGTTATTTTTTTCAATAGGTAAAACATTGATGGGTTTGTATTTAATGCTAGAGATAATGAAGAGAGAGAGAGAAGAGAGAGAGAGACGAGAGAGAGAGAAGAGAGAGAGAGAGAGAGAGAGAGGAGGAAGAGAGAGGAGAGGAGAGAGAGAAGAGAGAGAGAGTAAGAGACCCTGAGAGAAGAGACCAGGGAGAAGAAAGAGGACGTAGAGAGAGAGAGAGAGAGAAAGAGAGAGAGGGGGGTCTCAAGGTGACATCATTGATTGGTAAAGGAAGCACAATATGCATTTTGTATGTGAATAAGTCTACATACGAGGGTTGTCCGTAAAGTTCGTGGTACAAAATTGATAAAAACTTGACAAAACATTGATTAAAGTATATAAACTAACAATTTTCGGTTAAATTCATGTTTTATCTTATTAATATGCAAAATTTTATTTACAAACAAAGTACGTTTAGTATTAGTTCTCATCAAACACAAAAAGAACACAAACTCAATACCGGGGGCAATTACATAGAAATACTTGACGTTATGTGCAACGTCAAACCGCTAAGAAGACCAATTTGAACTTTTTCATCAACGCAATCACCGTTATAAGCTCAACCACGCACAATTTCTTAATTCTAGCTTTAATGTACAAACTGTTTGGTTTTATACGTAATTAATATATGGATTATTGGGATAAAATTGTTCGATGGACCGAATCTTCTAATATTCACAATTGTCTCATAACAATGTTCACGAAGCTGTGCTACGTCACGAGTTCATTTTTTCACGTCACTAGTCATTGTCACGCTGCAAATCCGGAAAGATGGTCCTTCCTCACGCATGTCATCGCCGGAATACTGTCGCCTGTCGTCAAAATATTCTATATACGTCTTAACCACTAATGAACGGCCCACATTACAATGTTTTCCAGAATGTTTATTCGCGAAGATTGAGGATGATTTTACACATCATGGTAATCCCAAGAGTTTCAATGTCAAAGCTGCAAAATTGAACGTTCAAGTATCGAAATAGCTGAGAAATCGAGGTTTGGATCTATTTAGACAGTTTCGTCATTGTTAAAAAAAATTTACATTTCGGAAAAAAGGTGGAGCAGAGAGCAGCGATAAAATTTTGTGTCGATATCGGAAAAACACCCAAATAGACCCGTGAATTCCATTAAACATTCTGGAAAACATTGTAATGTGGGCCGCTCATTAGTGTTTAAGCGATATAGAATTTTTTGGACGGAAGGGACAGTTTCCGGGATGACATGCGTGAAGGAAGACCATCTTTCCGAGTTGCAGTGCTGTGAAAAATGAACTTCGTGACGTGATTGACAGTGAACAGGACTAAACAGTTCGTGAAATTGCTGAGAAATGTGGAATATTAAAGATTTCGGTCCATGAAATTTTATCCCATGATCTATATATAAATTACGTATAAAACCAGAACAGTTTGTACACTTTAAAGCTAGATAAGAAATGTGCGTGTTGAGCTTAACGGTGATTGCGTTGAGAAAAGTTAATTGTCTTTAGCGTTTTGACGTTGCATAACGTCAAGTATTTTCATTGTATTGCCCCGGGTAATGGTTGTGTCTTTTTGTGTTTGATAGAATTATAACTAAACTGTACTTTGTTTGTAATGAAATTTTGCATATTAATAAGATAAAACATGAATTTAACGAAAATGTTAGTTTCATATACTTTATCAATGTTTTGTCAGTTTTTATCAAGGTTGTCCACGAACTTTACGGACAACCCTCGTATGTAGACTTATTCACATACAAAATGCATATTGTGCTTCCTTTACCAATCAATGATGTCACCTTGAGACCCCCTCTCTCTCTTTCTCTCTCTCTCTCTCTCTCTCTCTCTCTCTCTCTCTCTCTCTCTCTCTCTCTCTCTCTCTCTCTCTCTCTCTCTCTCTCTCTCTCTCTCTCTCTCTCTCTCTCTCTCTCTCCTCTCTCTTCTCTCTCTCTCTCTTCATATATCTCTAGCATTAAATACAAACCCATCAATTTTTACCTATTGAAAAAAATAACTTTATTTAAGCTTATTTGATATTTTATTATTACAGGTTTGCAGCACAACTACGACTACAACTACGACTACTACCTCATCCATCCCTAAAACCACTGATGCACCTGTTGCTAAACATTATTGCTTAGGAATATATCATTGCTTTACGTATAGTGTGCTGACGATAACTGTGTCATGCAACATCATCCAAAAGGTTAGTAATCTCATGACTTCAGAACAAAAATTTAACTGATGGAAGTATAGTACAATGAAATGTATATATAAAGAATTGTACATATTCATGAACACCATTTATATGATTAGCTAAATATACAAGATACCACACTTAATTTACGTTTTATCCTACGTAAATATAACAACCTGGTCTAGCTTACACGTTTCTTTAGAATTTTCAAACATAATTTATTATTTAATGATGGCTCGTTTAAAACCACACAGTACATACTATATTTCCATAATCATATAGATCTATTTACTTATCATCATACTTTAAAAAGATAATCAACTACATGTAACATAAGAATCAATACCGTGCAAAAAAGATAGACCAAATCTAAATAATTCTTTGTTATACGTCAAGCGGGATGGTGATTCATTTTATTTTGTTACCTGATGGCTAGAAAATAAACAGTGTATTCCCGAACTTTCTATAACGTCTGTTTGTTTTATTTTATTACTTCATTGCATCAACATTACACGAAGAAGCTTTAAATCATCGTGTTTTACTTTTAGTACAACAGACATACCTGGTATTTGATTAGTCTATCAGGGTACTAACTATAAAACAGAAATTTTAAAGAAAACAAAAAAGTGATTCATCTTAAAATGAATTGTACTGTTCATATTTATTATGTTTTTTCCGATTAGTTAATTAGTATTTTGGTTTTCTTCTGACTTGATTAATAAATAAAGCGCTAGTATTGGTCTTAACGTAACATACCTTTATCTCAAATAAAAAATTTATAAACGGCTAGAAACCTTATCTATAACATATTATAAACTTTTCATTATCAAGTAAGTATTGATTTAATATAATATCGACCACTTAAAACTGAAGAACCATAATACACTTTACTTACCATCAAATATGCATCTTGATTAGAAATATAGACTCCATCATCGGCACATTATAAACAACTATACTGTATATGACAAATGGAGATTAATATTACCGTTGACTTTCCATATTTATGTAAGAACATACATTCCATCATCAATTGCATTAAGTTTATGTCTCAACTTCTTGCGTCGTCCTGGAGGATTCGCGTTAGGATATAGTCTTCAGTACCCCTTGCTTGTCCCTATAGGGGCGATTAAATGGGTGGTCCTTCAGGATGAGGATGCAACTCATGGATGGCGGTCCTTCAGATGGGAGGCGACTAAATGGGTCTGTCTTTCGGATGTGAATGCGACTTCTAAATAGTGTTGGAACCTTGGAGGTTGAGGCGATTTGAATGGGGCGTTCCTTCGGATGCGGAGGCGACTACAATAGGGTGTGTATCGCCGATGTGGTAGCGACTAAATGGGATGGACCCTCGGATGTTGAGGTGGGACTCTAAATAGACCGCCGTCCTCTCGATGCAAAAGCGAGACTAAAGAGCGTGGTCTCTCGGATGTGGAGGTGACTAAATGGGGGTCTCTCGGATGTGGAGGCGACTAATATGGTGGTCTCTCGGATGTGAGGCGGACTAGATACGTTGGTCCTTCCGGATGTGAGCGCGACTAGATACGGTGGACCCTCGGATTTGAGTCGAATTAATAAAGGGGGTCCATCAGATGTAGAGGCGACTTGATCAGGATCGATCCCTCAAATGAGAGCGACTAAGTACGGCGGTGTCCTTCGGATGTGGAGGCGACTAGATGGGTGTCCTATGAATGTGTAGGCCTGGACTAGATAGAGTATTGCCCTCGGATGTGAAGCTGACTTAAATGGGGCGGTCCCTCGAGTGTGGAGGGATTAGATAGGGTGGTCCCTCGGATGTGAAAAGCACTACTAATAATCGTCGGTTTCTTCGGATGTGAAGGCGATCATTAATTAGCGGTTGGTCGCTCCTCTGTGGCAGGCGCTGAGATAAGGCCGTCCTCGGATGTGGAGCGACTAAACTGGGCGGTCCTTCGGATGTGGAGGCGACAGAAATGGGCGGACCCTCGGAGAGTTGAAGCGACTACAATGGGGCGGTCCCTCTGATGCTGGCAGGCGACGAAAACCTATGGGACGATCATTTGCGCATGTGGAGTCGACCAAATGGGCAATCTTTCGGATGTGTTAGGCAACATATAAGAGTTGTCCCTCCAGATATATGGAGGAAACTAGAATAGGTGGTGGCCCTCGGCTGATGAGGCGACTAGATAGGGTGGTCCCTCGGATGTGGAGGCAACTAGATAGGGGTCTCTCTGATGTGGAGGCGACTACATAAGGCGTTCCTTCGGATGTGGAGGCGACTAAATGGGACGGTCCTTCGTGATGTGGAGGCAACTAAAAGTTGCGGTTCTTTCGGATGTGGAGACGGACTGAATGGCGGCGGTACCTTCGGATGTGGAGGTGACTAAATAGGGAGGTCCCTCGGATTGTGAAGCGACTAAATAAGACTACAATAAGACGGTCCCTTGGATGTGGAGCGAATAAAAGTCGGTTTTTAAGATGTAGGAGGCGGACTGAATTGGGCAGTCCTTCCGATTGGGAAGCGACTAAATGGGGTGACCCTCGGAAGTTGAAGCGACTAAATGGGCGGTCCCCTCTGATGTGGAGGCGACGAAATATGACGTCATTGCATGTGGAGTCGACACAAATGGGGCAATCCTTCGGATGTGTAGGCAACTATATAGAGTTGTCCCTCAGATATGGAGAAAACTAGATAGGGTGGTCCCTCGGCTGAGAGCGACTAGATAGGTGGTCCCTCGGATGTGGAGGCAAACTAGATAGGGGTCTCTCTGATGTGGAGGCGGACTACATAAGGGTTCCTTCGGATGTGGAGGCACTAAATGGGACGGTCTTCGGATGTGGAGGCAATCAAAAGTTGCGAGTTCTTTCGGATGTTGAGACCGACTGAATGGGCGTGCTTCGGGATGTGGAGGCTGACTAAATAGGGAGGTCCTCGAGATTGAGAAGCGACAAATAAGACTAATAAGACGGTCCCTTGGATGTGGAGGCGACATAAATTGGAGGTCACTTGATAATGTAAAGGCGAGCATACATCGGGGGATCTCCGGATGGTGAGGCGCCTAAAAACTGGAGTGGTCACTCGGAAGTCGAGGGACTAAATGGGGCGAATTCCTCTAATGTGTAGGCAACTAATTGGCGTCACCGGTCC
>CAJDSM010000796.1:32052-34760 GCA_903981925.1 Ostrea lurida | reverse complement strand
AGATCGACGTTTTGTATGTGGACACTTTTCCTTTCACTGTAGATTAAAAACACAAAGGTTCCAATGTTTCCCAGGAAGCTTGATATGCTTGCAATAAGATCGAAAACCCCAAAACTTGAAAAATTTAGTCTTACTTGAATAAACTGATTGGAATTTTTCATACGACGTATTCATCTTACTTGAGTTAGACTTATGCATTACACTCACTAATAGATCGACCGGGTATTCACTGAACAGATCGTATCATAAGCATACATTATCGCAAGCCGTTGACTTGAACAGGTATGAATTGAACTAAGTGTATGTATAAATATATACTCGATATAACGTGTTCGGCACGCCAGTACTCGATATACTAATAGCAGTATATTCATCAGTGACCTTTTCATTGTCTATATAGTCAAGTATGATAGAACAGAAGGCGGTAAACTAACTTTTCCAAAGTTTCATTTTTTTCCATTTTGTGTTGGAGAGCCTCACTTTTCCACAATTATGGACACCGCCGTGGTACAGTTAACACTCTTAAGGTATTCGAAGAGGAGGCGATAACGAAAGCGTGTTGGAACAAGCAAAAGAGGTAATTAAAAGCTAGAAACAATGTCGACAAAATGGGTTGAGGAGAAAAACGTACAGGACATTTCCCGTAATTAGCTGAGTAGGAGATCGTATTGTCCTCAAGTTGTGTGGTCGAAGATGTCGGTATGGCAGTAAAAAAAAGAAAAGATTATGTAAGAGGAGAACATTAACGGAGTAAACGGTGCCAGCGGAGGGGGGCAGAAGAGGTAGTGGATCGAAAAGAGAAAAGAGCGGCAAAAGAGGGGGGGGAGCAGACAGTGCACGCATAGTAGAGCGGGCGGAGACTTACAACAACAAGGCCCACCGGGGAAAAGCGGGATAAAACAACTCAAGGTGGCATGGAAGGGGATGGACGGAGGGGACCGAATGGGGATAGCTGACAAAGCAGCAGGGTGAATGGAAGCGGAAAAAGGAAAACAAAAAGGGGGTGCATGCACAAAGTGGTGACCACCATTCAGGGGAGTGTGGGGAATGGGTGGGAACCATTGGAGGTTGGACCATGTGGAAGGTGGCACATGAAAAGTGGGAATCATCGCCTGTGCGCCCCGCCGTAACGTGGGCGGTAAAGATAGGACAAACGCAGTCTGAAAAAATTTGCACAAAACGAAATATGGAAAAAAGTGTAAAAATACACAAAAGGATGTGGACACCCACACAAACCGCAACACGACACAAAAACCAAACCAAAAAAACAACCAACCAAAAAAACCAACCAACAACATAACAAAAACTCCAAACACCTCACCAAAACCAACGCAAAAACAAAACCAACCAAACGAAAAACAATAAACACCGAAAACCAACGAAGCACACGAACACGAATCGAATAAACACAACACATACAACAACCGTGGCAGCACCCAGAAAAGGATACACCATGAAACCCACGACCACGGAATAACAATCACCAAAACGGAAAACTGCTAGAAACGACTACACCACCAATACCAGAGTAACACAAACCCAACGAAGCAACACCAACACGACCCACGGAACAAAAGAAGACAGTCCACCACAACGACGTGCCACGCACCGGCCACAGACCACACTGACGACGACACCACAGAACAAAAGACATAGCCAACAAAACTGAACCCCAACCGGACCAGCACCACACGGCCACTGCCAACCAAGAAAGACAACGCCCCCAACAAAGACACACAAACGAAAAAAAAAACACATAACAACGCTGAAAAGAAAAAGCAACAACGAGGGCAAAGCAGACAAAAGCAATGAAAAAAAAAATCGCCAAGAACCCGCACACCCGGCACAATCCAACAACACAACCCAGCAAAGAACAAAAGACCCAAACACAAGCACAACACAAGAGCACCTAACCGAAAACAGCAACCAAAACACAGCGCAAAATACAAAATACAAAATACACTAAAAACCCACCCCAGTCCGCACCTGCCCACGGCAATGCAAACAGGGTCCGCCAACACAGCAAAACGTCGAGTACGGACAATCAATCGAACCAGCCTAGGAAAACAAGCGGCGCAGGCAACAGCAACGAAAGCCATATAAAAAGACAAGAAACAGCACACCACAAAGCCACAAAGCAGAAGCCAACATACGCAACAAATCAAATACTAGCACACAACAGAACGCACCAAAAATAACAAGCCCCGCACTGTAGACTCCACAACCCACAGCAACACTCCTCAAGCACGACCCCGCCCCCACACCTCCCAACACCAAGAATCAACTAACACATCGACCTGCCCAATACAAGAAAAAACACGCATAACCCACAACGGAACAAACAAATCAATATCACCAAGACAAACGAAACAAATACCAAAAAAACAACAAAAAACAACATCCAACCAAAGCCAAGGCCACAACCCAAACACAAAGTGCCTACCCAGAAGTCCCAAAGCCAAAAAATCGGAAAAATACACAAACAACCGAAATCCAAAATACGGACACTGAACCAATAACTCCAAACCAGAGGAGTTGATTGATTACTTACTGTTTTACGTCCCACCGAGAATATTCCACTCATATGGAGACGTCATACAATGCCGGTGAAGGGCTGACAAAATTTAGGCCTATGCTCGGCACTCAGGGCCTTTGAGCCGGAGGAGATCTTTATCGTGCCACACCTGCTGTGACACCGGGCCTCGGTT
>CAJDSM010000796.1:19552-29552 GCA_903981925.1 Ostrea lurida | reverse complement strand
TATCAGAAAAATATTTTGTAAAAACATTTAGAATAAAAGTTGTAGGTAAATTACAAAGCCGTATTCGACCATATCAAGTTTTAGGGGCCAGCCCTTCAAATTAAGAGCTGAGAAGGGGCTCCAAACTATTTTTCTAAATATCTCAAAAACTAAGCAAGTAATTTGCGTTTAAGCATTAATTGAAGCTAAAGCTTGCTTGTTTTTAACGTTTTAGATCAGCTGATATTCTAAGCGCGAAATGTGAGAACAATGATTAAGACCTTCGTGAGCGTAAATTCAGTTTCGAAAGGATTTCAAGGGGCCAAATAGTATGAAATTTGGATGCTTTCTATCTCTTAAAACGAAAAACATTTTGTGGGAAATGTTGACTATAAACATGAAAATGCTTGGAATGTGACTCTCAAACAATACATGCAAATCTTCAAATCTTTGTCTTCCAATCTCCACTTTCTAAGAAGAGTTAGAGGGTATGACCCCTAACAATTATCAACATCAATCAATGACGTAATAAATCTTCAATATATAGAAAACTTAAAAAATCATTATTGATTATATCATGAATATGTTATCAAATAAAAGTGAGTTCTAGGATAATTAACAAGGCCCTATACATATCGCACGAATATCACAGTTCTCTAGGGCGCCAGCCTTCACGCATTTATGGGGCTAGAGAGGGTGTCAATTTGTTTTTTCCATAAATAATGCTCAAAAACTAAAAAAAGAACTTGTTAAGCATCACATTGAAGCAAAAGTTCCGCTGATGTTAGTTAACGTTTTTGGCATCGCAGCCTATATACAACGAAAATTGAAAAATTGATTACCGTAATAAGGGACTCTTCAAAGGGGCCAGAAAGCTATAGAAAGAACTTGATTGAATTGCTTTCTATTCTCTAAACGAATTAGTTCTAGGCGAAATGTTAGGGTGGTGGGGGTAATAAACATGCAAGTTCTTGGAATGAAACCACTGAGCAAATATGTCATTCTTTCCAAACTTCATTCTCTGACATTACCCCAATTAAGGATTTACAGGGATTAGACCCCCTAAAACTACAAACAATGGGCGAAGGGGGGGGGGAGGGGTGTATATGAAATATCTAAAGGATGGGGTATTGTTGATTTAAAGCAGCTGTTTAGAACAAAGGGTGGAGTTAAATGTGTTAAGGATCGGAAAATAACAAGTAGTGCTCGAAAATACTCAATCTGTGACTATGTCATTAGTCATAGTTTGTTTGATTAATGCGACGAGTCGTCCTTAAACACCACTTCACTGCTTCTACATATAAGAGACCTGATAACACGTGCTGATATGGAGAGCGTCACAATAAATTAGTTTGTGTGGTGCTCCTCGAGAGTGGCAGGTGGTGAATTTAATAGGACTAACTGTCTACAGACAGTCTCATAATCAGAGGTGATATAATTTTGAGTCAGGGCAGCGTTAGGTAATAGGCCAAATAGATATGTGCGTTGATTACGGGTTCCAACCCATGTATATGTCAGTCTACGGGTATTAACATTACTGATATTATTTTCTATCAACTCGTAGAAACAGTCACCATATGTAAAATTAAAATCATACACCATATACATGCCGTACAGTATAATTCAAGATAATGATTACAAGGTCTGGCTCTAGATGTTTATATCAGCTCTTTAAACATCGTGATAATTGACTTATAACTGCTCACGTATAATAGTGAAATAATCGCATTTTAGCGTGTGTATGAAAATCCTTTAATACATGTGGGCCAACAATAATCATCTCTTTAACTATATTTGTCATTATTGACATGCTACGGTACAATTATGTTATGAAAGTGTGTACACTTCATGTCAACACTAAATACAATTCGCATGTTTACTGGGCAAAGTCAATAGTACTTATTAATGGATATTTAGTCGTATATGTTCTACTCTCTTGGCCTGGCACTCACATTGAAGCAGCATTCAAGAGCGTGTGGGCCGACTGCGTCTATTGATTCATGCACCTCTCCGTATTTATAGTTTCCAACATAAGAGAACTGACTTTACACATGAGATATTATCTTTGATTTATACGTACTGTGAATTGGCAACTAGTCACAATTGTTTATTGTTGCTATATAAAATCTCCGTAGATATAAAGTCCTTGAGTATTAATAATTGTGTGGAAATGCCTCTTTATGTAGAGAGTTCAACCAATGAGAATATTGCGGATGAAAAAGGAATTCAGATTAGTATTTTCAAACACGAAAAGATTTGATGACAACTTATCAACGTGAAATTGCTATAAGTGTTATGTAGTGATTAAACAGCATCATGAAGATCTCGAAACATATGACCTATATCATGAATCTCGATATCGCGCACAATTTTTTGAATCGTATTATAGTCTCTCTCAATCGAGAGTCAGAATTTAAATAAAATGTGCATATAATATATTCTCTTATATATATATATACGGATTCTCAGGACTTGTGATATAAAGCAGTAACAGGCCTACTCGTTAGCCGCCAAACGAGAATCAGAATCGGGGATAATCAGCGTTCATAGTGCAACATATATATTGTATATGGTGTTAATGGACTTTAACCAATAGTGTGTTGTAAGGACAGGGAGAATGCCCGATGTTTCTCACGGCTCGAAGTGATAGCGATCGAGTTCCCACATTATTCGCTGCATGTAATATAATTCGAAAGGATAGAAGATTGGCAATAGATGTTTTTTCTGTGTACTTGAATTTCTATAAGAGCTATACGTATTTTTTGTTTATTCGAAAACGTGCTAGACAATCAGTATACTCAATCAAAGTATATATGATCGTGTTGTTGTGAGTTGTAGCAATTCTTGTTGAAATCGAGGGTTGTATCCGTAAAGTTCGTGGACAAGGCCATTACATGTGTGTAGTACAATTTGCGTTCTTCAAAGAATGTTACTCTCTATTCATTACGCCGACATATCGCTGCTATATTCGATACCCTTGTAACATATATAATCAACACTCCCAGTCGTTGTGTGTCATGCGTAGATTATTCGATAAATGTACAGACTTCTTGTCCCGAGTTATCTATATACTATATGCACAGGTGAGGTGCAATACAAGTTTATCGATTCTATACTGCGTGAATTAACGACATGTTCAAAGGCTCGCTCCCGAGTGACCGGCAGACACAAAAACTGTTGGCAACAACAATCATTATTTCTACTCGCAAATAATGTTGTATCATTTTTCATTTCGTGTGATGAGGCGTGAGTGCGTTTATGCAGCTCACTGCTTTGTCCGACTTATTATTTGCTCTTACTTTCACACTACCTACGACGATATCCATATTTAGACAGGAATGGGGTGTTTGGACAGGTATTTTGCCATATCAAAATGGTAGAGGGGCCTGCAACTTTCATTATGTCCATCTACGCACACATGGCAACTGCAGTACACAGGTAATGTTTAGATTTCCTATTATACGAGAGATCCATTATGCGTTAAGGTGGAATGCTACACCAGAGGCGTGGATGAAAAATAGAGGACACTAGTATGTTGAACAATATTCTGAAAATAAAAAGTTTCAAATTAACTGAATTTCGTCAAAAATGCAGTTTTAGTAGAAAGCAATTTGAAAAAAAAAATTAAAACCCCTGCTGGATTCGAACCCGTGGTCTGCAGTTCAGATGGCAACGTGCTAACTTACTGAGCTAGTCGGCTAGGCATTTAATTTTGAAATGAATTGATATATAACCCTGGTAGTGATATTTTCTTTGATATTTCGAAAGGAAGTCGGCCATTATGACGATGTAGAGATCTACCTTAATGGGTTCCTGAACATGCATATTTTCAATCTTTAGAGATCACAGTTTGGGTTGTGTTCTAAAATTATTCAAAATCTTATTAAAAGATTTCAGCTTCTCCATCGTCACCTTCCCATCTTTCCATTATCATATACATATGGTGTGTGTGTCTCTCAACTTATTCGATATGCAAGAGCTTGTTCTGAGTACGATCAGTTTTTTAATCGAGACAGGCTATTTAAAAACAAGTTGTTGTTGCAGGGGTTTCAACAGTCACGTTTAAAGGCAGCATATTGAAAATTTTATGCATATGGTTGTTATTTCGATTTAGTTTAACAGTATGACCTACCATTGAGTCAAATGCTGTCTGATGTGTTTCATAGTCATTGTTAAGCCGTTTTTATACACTTACGCGATTACAAAGTATCACTAAGTCATATGTTGACTGATTTGTTTCATACCCTTTGTTAGACTGTCATTTTCCTACTAGATATGACTACGGGTAATCCCGTTTACTTTATTTCGACTACGGGCTCACGGCGGGTGTGACCGGTCAGCAGAGGATGCTTACTCCTCAATGGCACCTGATCCTGCCTTCGCTTTGTCGGAGGTCCGTGTTGCCCAACACTCGATTTTGTATATGTTTTTTGGATTATGATTACGTTTAACACGATGTTACCTTCGCCTATTTGTATTCAATGAAAAAACATTGGATCATTTTATTGTTTAGCAGCAATTCTTGAGCAGATTTTCAGAGATCAATTATATCAATATCACAACAATCTAACAATTTTTAATTTCTTCGATAAGTTAACAAGGGAATATAACAAATCATTGTTTGTTACCAGTACTCAAAGCCAAGTGTGTAGTCCAGTTTCATCATAGCTTTTCTTTATAAGGGTAGCACTTCTTAATGTTTGCCGAATTTTTCTCCTTTATTGAATGATCCAAAAGCTCAAAATTAATCGAGGAGGAAGTTTTGTTTGTTTGATTTATCATGGACATTACGTCGATCTATCAATTTACGTAGCAACTGACATTTTGAATTTCAAATCCAAGTTGATTGATTGGTTGATTGATTACTTACTGTTTTACGTCCCACCGAGAATATTTCACTCATATGGAGACGTCATCAATGCCGGTGAAGGGCTGCAAAATTTAGGCCTATGCTCGGCACTCAGGGCCTTTGAGCAGGGAGGGATCTTTATCGTGCCACACCTGCTGTGACACGGGGCCTCGGTTTTTCCGGTCTCATCCGAATGACCGCCCCATTCAGTCGCCTCTTACGACACGCATGGGGATGCTGGAGGCCTATTTTAACCCGGACCCCCACGGGTCAAATCCAAGTTAAATGATATGCAGAATCAATTAAAGGATGACATAGTAGACTTTATATGGTGACTGTCTTTTTAATTTGTTGCTTATATAAGGGTATTTTGGGAGTGCAATGGTTAGCTTTTCGCTCCACGAAACATACTTGTCCATCATGTTTGTTTACATCTGTCATCTTTATCCGGCGTCGGTGGCCTAATGGTTAGGCCCTCGGACTTTCAATCGAGATGTTGTGAGTTCGAATCCTCGCTGTGGAAGGGCCGACGTTGTGTCCTTGGGAAAGGCACTTTACATGAATTTCCTCACTCCACCCAAGTGTAAAACGGGTACCTGGCTATAGACAGTGAAATATATTGTCAGAATGTTAGTGTTCTAGCGCTGTATAAACGGCAGCTTGCACTGAGAAGGTTCTGGATTGTTATGGTCTGCTGGGGTAATAATGTATTGTAAAGCGCTCTGGGTACCTACATAGAGATAGATAAAGCGCTATATAAAAACCAATCATTACTATTATTATTATCTGCTAAGGGCTATCAAAACAAATTTTGCGTGGATTGGTAACCCAATACAAGATTATGTTGTCTCTTCTCAAGCAATCCTAGAATCTTAGCTGAGGAAGTATAAAGGTGAAACAAGAACATTGACTTTCAAATACACTATATGAGATTACCGCCAACTGCAAACATCAGCTACGGATCGAGTAGCGTTAAATGGCAAGTAGACAATTAATTATAATTATGATCTTCAACTCTAGTAACGTTATTTCTTTTACTGCGTCTTACGTTTATAGAACATAGGTGTCAAACGCTAACAAATTTTTGACAAACGGAACGACTTTCCTCTGCATCGTTAACTGGTATAACTAGCAATATAATATCACCACCACAGAATGATCTTTATCTCTCAACTGATTCAATACACTAAATCTAGGCTAGCAACTGACAAATGAATAGATATTACATATACTTGAAGTCAGCATTTCGAAAATTTCATGGTCATTATACACACCCGCACTCAGTAATTGTTTGCAAATGAAAGGAGGCAGCGGAAGTAAAACTGAGCAGTGTCAGGACTGGTGGAATATTATGTCTGTGGAAGATTAATATGTAAGTAAGATTTATCTCAATCTAATCAAAATCAGATCTTCTCTAACCGTTAGACTGGAGAAGGACATGACAGCATTGCGTTTGATGTCATGTCATTGAACCCCGTCTCTTGATATGAATAGTGAGACAACAGAATTATACATCAATCAGGAATCGTTTTACTGGAAGGTATTCGGTTGCGTTTAAAGTTGTGTTAAAGGGGCATGGACACGTTCTGAACTAAAAATGTTCGAATTTTAGATTGCCAATTTTAATGTTTACAATGTTTGGCTAAGGTATTTTTAATGGTCAGGAAAATTGTTAACGTTATCTGTTGACTTCCAAGTGAGATACAGCACTTACAATTCTTTGTTATGTAAACAAGGCCCGAGCCATGGTTTTTTTTACATAAATTCTTAAACTTCCATTTTAAGCCGGTTTTTTTTTTTTTTTTAAAAGTTCATTCTAAACACAATTAAACAGTGTCTAGTGCTTCTCACATCACATATTGTTTTAAACATGATATTTTCTATGAAGCAATCTTTTTGTAAACATCAACAAGGCTCGAACCTTGTTTACATTGGGAAGATTTGTGAGCGCTGTATCTTACTTGTAACTCAACAATTGACTTTCAAATTTTTGCTGACCACTAGAAATAACTTGATTAAGCATTTTAAACATCAAAATTGGCAATCTAAAATTTGAAATTTTTAGTTCAAAACGTGTCCATGTCCCTTTAAAGCATGGCACATACGATACTGTACAACATCCTCTACATTATTTTACCTTTCTCAACCAAAATCGTTTATCATGCAAAAACCGTCATAAATTGGCCGTTTAAACTTGTAAATTAACACACGAAGTAACAGTCACATGTCCAGTTGAGACTTCCAGTGGCAAGAACATAGATGACCTGATCTGTGTAAAGATGTGTAAGTTGTTTTGACTGTATCATGAAATACGTTAAAGAAAAAATATCAGATACCTCTTATAGTACCTCTCTTTCAAACTCAGACATTTGCGTCTAGGTTATATAAGTTGGAATTCCCTTGAAGTGCGTGGAACTTTTTACAGACGCCGAACTAAACAGGATAAACGAACGGCAAAGGTATTGATGGAGTTCCCACTATATTTATTCTCGCTGTTTTTTTACATGCAGATATGTAATTAAGGTATTCAATATACAACGAAAGGATATTAAACAATTTGGAATGGTTTCAATCAACATAAATGTCCATTGTATAGTAATGATGAAAGCGAAATGGACTGATAAGTGATTAGAAGCAGGTAAAGAAGAATAATGACCCCGGTAGAATAATGACCGGGGGTCATTTCTCTACGTATTCTACGTAGAAAAATGTCCATTTTACCTGAACAAAAAGTGCCATTTCCATGAAAATGAGCACATTCCACGTGAAGAAATATGACCGCTGTAGAATAATGCCCCCTTATAAATTGCACGAGGGCACCGCCAAGTATCGGCAGGAGCCCTATAGTAATCAATTTTCCCGTCCATCCGTCACAAACAGTTTTCGCGCGATTGCTCAAAAGAGCTTGTACCAATTAATATGAAAGTTGAGGACAGTGCAAATATCCATTGAGGTTATCTTCCTTTCGATTTTTCAAAAAAAAAAAAAAAAATTAGGATTACGTTTCAGAGATTTGGAACTTTTTTCATGAAAAAGGGTATTTTAGAACAAAAACTGAAAAAAAACGCTTTATAATACTAATCAATATTGAAAACTTTTAAGAAAAGTTATAGAAGCAAGTTTTATTTTTCTTTATTATTTCTTTGTTTTTTTTTATGGGGGGGGGGTTAATTTTCTGATTTTCCGTTTCCGAGTAATGGAACTTTATCTACATGTATATATCTACTTGTACTATAAAAAAAGGGTAGTAACTCATTTTTTTTTTACAGAAACTTAAATTGAAAGTTTTGGAGAGTGTTAGAATTTCTCATCGCCTCGCAACTAGTTGTGGATGTGTGTGTGTTTGTGTGTGTGTGTGTAACTGTGAACAAGATAGAAGCAAGGGTATTCATCAGAGGATTATCAAATCTTAAACGATAAAGCTTAGTGATTTTCGAGGTCAAGGATCAAAGGTCAAGGTCACTATTGAATATTGCCTCAAAGTCTTGTTAACACGGTTTAGGAAAAGGCTTTCATTAGAGGGTCAGCTATTGAACTTTTTCATGAAAAAAGTCACAAACAGTTTTCGCGCGATAACTCAAAATCAGGATCGAACCTTTCACACATGTTTCTCATGGATTATCAGGGTCAGGGGTTAAAAGTCAAGGTCACTATTGACTATTGCTGAACATCTTGTGAACATGATAGAAGCAATATGGCATTCATCAGAGGATCACTTAACCTTCCATAAATGTTACATATAGAGAGAGGATGAAGAATGTTGATTTTTCAATGTCAAGTGTCAAAAGTCAAGGTCACTATTGATTATTGCCTTAAAATATTGTGAACAAGGTATAAGACACAGCATCTATCAGAGGATCATCAAACCTTCCACAAAAGTTGCCCATTAAGAGAGTATGAAACCTTTTGATTTTCAATGTCATTGATCAAAGGTCAAAGTGCCCACCAGATTCATTCCTGTGTACACGTTTAAGATAATCATCCAGCTCTATATTTTTCAAAACCTGCACTTGTGTACATTGTAATGGCGTTTTCCTGGTGATGCAAAATGCCATTTATTAAGATAAAATCATAGAAAGTTTCGTTTTTCTGCCTTCAGGAAGAAATCGATGTGAAATACTTTTCTTTTCCAAAAAAAGTTTTACTTTCTTAAAGTTCATTCTAGAATTATTCTACTAACAGCATGATAGTTCGCTTCATTGAGCGTGCAATGTTTTCATAACATTATTACCATATTACTCACCGATTGGCCGTTTGGTCTCAGTAGAATGAATACTGTTTTGCATAACAAACACACTATCCTACAATACCGTCGGTAGCACTGACTAATCTGATTGAGTGCCTGTTTACGAGATTTCTATACAGCATTTTCTAGCACGTGGTCACCATACAGAATGATGTGAAATAAAGTTAAGGAGAACAAGTTTCTGTCCTTTAAGAAAGGAACATCATAGGCGTGATTTTATAGGGTGTTGTTGTAAAGAATAAAATACTGATTCATATTACATTTAGTTGTGTGGTTACTTACGACAGAAAGCTGTAGTAAAATTCATGTTTACAGACTATCCGATTGGTCAGTGCTATCGATGGTATGTGGGCGGATACATTTGTACTTTGTTTGATATGCAAAATAGTGTCCATTTCATTGAAATCAAACAGCCATTCGATGAATAATATGGTAATCGTGATGTGAAAATTCTATTCTATGATTAAATAAAAATACAGTATGGTGTATATATAGGAAAAAGTAATATAATATGATATTCATCCGTTTACTCGTAAAAAATGTCCTTATTTGTACTTTAAAATTTTTATCTACGTGTCGCAATGATGAGGTACGTTTGGTAATTTACCTGAATTATATTTCCTTAACTAATCCCGATACCCCCTTTAATTGAAAAATGAATTGAGAAATTATGAAAAACATGCAACTTGCATTTTTTATTCAAAAATTAATTCTCCCACTTTGTAGAAATTTCCCGTTTTTCTTAAAATCATTGCAACATACACGTATTTCTTGATAGACCTAAGAAACGAATATCGTTTAAAGTCATCATTTCGCAAAATTTTACGGCGCTATAATGACCTTGTTGCGATTACAAATTATCACTAAGCATATGTTGACTGATTGTTTCATACCCTTTGTATAGACTGTCATTTTCATACTAGATT
>CAJDSM010000796.1:0-19527 GCA_903981925.1 Ostrea lurida | reverse complement strand
CTGGCCTTCCCACATATTGTCGGTATACTCACTACACGCGGATACAACATACCACACCTATCGACTTACTTTTCCGAGTTTTGGTTTTACTTCACCATTCCGCGTCTTCCACCGTACTTATAGACAACACAGTAGGGATACTCGGGATTGATCACATAAATCCTATACAGGAAATTACAGGATAAGAGTTGTACAAACACGGGACCCCAGGATACACCAGAGGTGGGACTCAAGTGCCTAGGAGGGATTAAGCATTCCCCGTCTAACAGGATTCACATTTGTTGTGAAGGCCCTATTATCGATAGGGTTAACTGAGCAATTAGGAGTACCAAATCAGTGTATAAGAACGGAGTACAAATTGATAGGAAAGCACTCTCAGCAGCATTTAACCAATGCCAGGACTGTACTGGCAGAGTAGGACAGCTATAAAAGAACACAGATTTCCGAAAATTGCTTACTGTTAAACCTCTTGTAATATTAATTTGTCAGTAGCTTGTCATATTAAAAAAATGTTCATGTGCAGACAAAGCTTTTGTATATCGATCAGTTGAGAGAGAGAGAGAGAGAAACAAAATACAATAGTGATATTGGAAGTGCTCTTACAAAACTGTGGAAAGTTGGATATGGTAGGCCTCAATTACCCCGTTCACCATAGAAAGTGTTAGTCTTGATGACTGATCATCTTAATAACTACATATACTAAAACATTTATATAGGGACAAATCTTTTGAAGTATCTACAATTCAACTGCTCACTTTTAGTGTATTAGTTCATACGCCAGTATATACATTATGGTATATGATATGTTATTAATGCTAAGACGCGCTTTACGATATTTGATGATTAGGCGCTTACTACAAACTTTAGTACTGTACTGGTATTGTTATTTTCAAATGTAAAATATCTAAAGTACGAAGGAGATGTGGAGACTCATCATTGGTATGTCTTTATAATGATTCAGACTCATTCTGGGTATTTCAAATCAACGATAATGAATGAAGGTACTATTACTAATAATCAATGAGTCGTCGATTATATCTACATGTCAATTAAAGGCCAAGGCTTTTTTACTCTTCTCCTGCAGAAAATGAAATTTTGCCCTTCGTAAAATTTGAAGAAAAAAAAACGTCAGGCTAACAAATGGAGCTATAGCATTTGTGTCCAATGGGAAATGCTCGAATGCAGACTGTTGGGATAAGACTGATCATCTCAAAAACTCGAGTATGAGATAAAACCTTTAAAATTTTGATCTGTGAACATCAGCAAATATTTACATATTGGTACAAAATTGAGGGTTACTAATCAAAGCCCATCTTTGCTAAGCTAAAGCGGTTTTGAACTCCACTCGCTTGAGTGAAAAGAGGAACCAAAAAACACTTGGCTAGCAAAAGACTGATAAAAGGATGAGTAATGAAAAAAAGATTCTGAAAAATAAGCTGTGTGAGATGGAGAAGAAAATGGTGGGTTCCTGTTTATCAGCTTTGCTCTTAGGGAATTTAAAATATAATAAATGTAACAGACATTGATTTAAGAAAATTCAATCTACAATGTTACATGAATTGAAGCATTTTCAGGTCTTTAATGTACAAAGTCTAGGGAAAAGATAATCGATATCATCAGATAGAGTCATCTCCACAAAAATGCCTAGGTCAGATGACAACCTAGGATGGGCTCACGGCGATTTGTGCTCGGTCGGCAGAGGATTGCTTACTCCCTATCTAGACACCCATGATCTACTTTACTCAATACGATGTGAAAAGAACTTAGATAATCGTTGAACAGTTTCAATTTAACATTTGTTGTAATTCCTGCTCTTTTCGATTACCCTGTTTTGCATCGTTGAAATACAAATTCCAAAATGGTCCATGACACCCAATGGTTACACTACATTCCACATCACCTGATGGTGATGCAACTATTGTGCATCTGAATCAACTTTTTTAAATTTTATTTCGTCTGTAAATCTACAGGATCTGATTTGTAGCTAATCACCAAAAATTAGGATTCAATCAAGTCATCAATAAAGATTGCCACCTTTTGGGTTGTTACAACGACTTTTAAAAGTGGCATTTGTTGTAAGTCCTTCCTGAAAAGAATATACATAAGATCTGCCAATGTCATGCTCAAAACCAATACCCTTCTTTGGACGATATTTTCTCTTTTCGTAAAATAAACAATACTCATTATACGGAACCAAATACCGAAATAGTTAATTAAAAGTATGTTTTAGAAATCATTAAATAACTAATCTTATTTTGTAAATGAAATATCTCATTAAAAATAACTGGAATATATCTCCTACATAAGATATCTTAATAAGGATGTATCACTGTATAGAGTTTTCATGCACAATTGTAAGAATATCTTATAGCTTCGTAATTACAATCACACTCTTGGCTTGGTTTACAAGAAATGTTCTTGAGATGAGAATCTTATTTAGATGACCCTTAAGAGTAGTAATATTAAAAACGGATATAGAATCGTGGTGTCATATGTGGAGATAGGCACTACAAATGCGAATGAAAATCTTTGGAATTAGGATTTACCAGACCTTGTGTTCTACATACCTTGATCTGTATATAAGAAACCAATGAATAGGTCCACTAAGTGAATTACTGCTATTACGATATAAATCGAAAGATACTGCGTGCGAACACGTATATCGAGATATATTATTTTAACAGGATACACATCTATTCCAATCATGATAACCTTTCAGTTCACGGCTTGCGATAATTGTATGATTTATATGATACGATCTGTTACCAGTCGAATAAACCCGGTCGATCTAACTATAAGTGAGTGTTATGACATAACTCTTACTCAAGTAACGATTGAAGTGTACTGAAATAAACTACACTCACACGAGTTATTATACCAGTAACGACTAATATCTTTTTCTCATTTTGGGCGTTTCAGATCTTTAATTGGCTAAGCATTCTAACGCTCAATCCTGGATACAATCTGAGACCTGGGTTGTGTTTTAATCTACAAGTTGAAAGAATGTGTCCAACCACAAACTCGATCGTCTGATGCAGCTCACTGCTTTGTCCGACTTACTTATTTTGCCACTTTACTATTCCACACTACCTACGACGAAATATCCATATTTAGACAGGTAGATGGGTTGTTTGACAGAGTATTTTTGCCATATCAAAATGGCTTAGATTGGGGCCGCACTTTCATTGATGATCACATCTATCGCACACATGGCAATTGCAGTTACACAGTAATGTTTTAGATTTCCTATATAACGAGAGATCCATTAGCGTTAATCGCGGAATGCCTACACCAGAGACCATTATGGTCTAGTGGCATTGAAAAATAGAGGGACCCTACGTGAATGTTGAAAAACAATATTCTTGAAACATAAAAAGTTTTCAATTAACTTGAATTTCGTCAAAATGCCGTTGTTAGTAGGCAAAGCATTTGAAAAAAAATTTAAGAAGCGGCTGGCTGGATTCGAACCACGTGGTACTGCAGTTCAGATGGCAACGTGCTTGAACTTACTGAGCCCTAGTCGGCTAGGCATTTAATTTTGAAAATGAATTGATAATATACCCTGGTAGTGATATTTTCTTGATCATTATTCGAAAGGGAAGTCGGCTTAGCTGATGTACGAGATCAACCTTATGGGTTCCTGAACATGGCTATTGTTTCATGTCTTTAGAGATCACAGTTATTGGTTGGCTTTACTAATAGTTAAATTATTCAAAATTATTAAAAAGATTTGCGCTTCTCCATCGTCACCTTTCCCATCTTTCATTATCAATATCCACATATGGTGTGTGTGTCTCTCAACTTATTCGATATGCAAGAGCTTGATTTCTGAGTACGATACAGTTTTTATATTCGAACAGGCTAATTTAAAAAACAAGTTGTTGTTGCAGGGGTTTCAACAGTCACCGTTTAAACAGCCTATATTGACAAATTTAATGCATATGGTTGTTATTGATTTGTTTACAGTATGAGCCTCCATTGAGTCAAATGCTGTCTGATGTATGTTTCTAGGCATTGTTAAGCCGTTTTTTCACACGGCTTACGCGAGAGAGGATGTTCAAATCAAATTATCCACTAAGTCATTGTTGACCTGATATTGTGTTCATTAAACCTTTTTAGAACACTGGTCCTTTTCCGTACTAGTACTGACTACGGAGTAATCCCGTTTACTTTATTTCGACTACGCCTCACGGGCAGGTGTGACCGGTCGAGGCAGAGGAATTCGCTTACTCCTCAATGGCACCCTTGATTCCTTGCCCTTCGCTATTGGTCGGAGTCCGTGTTGCCCAACACCTCGATTTACTGTATAATTGCTTTTTTATCGATTATGGATTACGTTTAACACGATGTTACTCCTTCGCACTATTGTATTCAATGAAAAACATTGGATCATTTTATTGTTAGCAAGCATTCTGTCGAGCAGATTTCAGAGATCATATTATATCAATCATCGACCAACAAATTCTATACAATTTTTGAAATTTCTTCGATAAGTTAACATAAGGGAATATATACCAAATCAATTGTTTGTACCAGTACCCAAGCCAAGTGAGTGTATCCCAGTTTCATCATAGCTTTTCTTTAGAAGGCGTAGCACTTCTTAATGTTTGCCTAATTTTTCTCACTTACTATTGACATGATCAAAAGCTCAAATTAAATTCGAGGAGGAATTTATTTGTTTGTTTGATTTATCATGGACATTACGCTCGATCTATCAAATCGTCAGCAACTGACATTTTGAATTTCAATCCAATTTGAATTTGATTGGTTGATTGATTACTTACTGTGTTTAACGTCCACACCGAGACAATTCTCACTCATATGGAGACGTCAATCAAATGCTCGCGGTGATAGCGTGCTGCAAAATTTACCTATGCTCGGCACACAGGGCCTTTGAAGCAGGGAGGATCTTTATCTGTGCCACACCTCGCTGTGCTGTACACGAGGGGCCTCGAGTTTTTTCGGTCTCATCCGAATGACCCCCATTCAGCTGTCGCCTCTTCACGAACGCATGGGGATGCTGGCAGGCCTATTGTTAAACCCGGACATCCCCAACGGGTCAAATCCCAAGTTACAATGAATACTGCAGAATCAATTAAAGGATGACATACGTAGACTTTATATGCGTGACTGTCTTTTTAATTGTGATGCTTATATATGAAGGGTATTTTGGGAGTGCACATGCGTTACTTTCGCTCCACGAAACATACTTGCCATCATGTTTGGTTTACATCTGTCATCTTTATCCGGCGTCGGTGCCCTAATGGTTAGGCCCCGGACTTTCATCGAGAGTTGTGAGTTCCGAATCCTCGTAGTGGAAGGGCCCGACGTTTGTGTCCTGGAAGGCCATTACATGAATTCCTCACTCCACCCAAGTGTTAAAACGGGTACCTGGCTATAAGACAGTCGAAATATATTGTCAGAAATGTAGTGTATCTAGCGCTGTATAAAACGGCAGCTTGCACTGAGCAAGGTTCTGGATTGTTATGTCTGCCTGGAGGTAATAATGTATTGTAAAGCCTCTGGGTACTCTACATAGAGATAGATAAAGCGCTATATAAAAACCAATCATAAGGTCTTTCGTTTTCCAACGGAAGACCCTTATTGTTATTTCTTTAAGTCTTTTTATCACTTATATAAAGGGTCTTCCGTTTCCAACGGAAGACCATTATGTTATTCTTCGCGTTTCTTTTTCTTTATATATCTTTTTTTTTTCTTACTCGATTGCTCCAAAACGCTCCGACGGACTTTCATTGAAATTTTCAGTGATGATGTATAGGGTCTAGAAGATTGGAAAATAATTTTGTGTGAGGCGTCACTTCCGGTCTGAAGATATTGGACCGATTGTGATTTTAAAGAGGGCTCTTTTGCTGCAGAAATGTTCTCTCGTAACTACTCAAGATATCTTCTTCAAATTTTCACGGAAAGAATAGACAAAGGACTGAAGTTATACCTATGGAGTTCTCAAAGTCTCTAGCTCAAAAAGCCGCCGAAGCGCGGTAGGGCTTCGGAAAATCGAGTTTGAAAAGCCTGCGATTTTTTTTATGTTTTTCATTCGAAACTCTTTACTCATAAATATATTGTATGGATAACATGTAGAACAAAAAGTGGTGTAGTTTTTACGACCTTTTAATATGACATAAAGAAAAAGGGGCTGGCCTTTTGATAAGGATCTAGAGGGGCTAGAAGTAAAATCAGATATCTTTTAAACCATAAACATTCTAATCAATATAGAACGAGAAATGTTGTCTTAAACAACGTCTATCTGTACATACCAAAATTTTGGGCATATGTTACGTAATAAGGGATTTTAGGGGCCAAAACGGGTCTATCTTTTTGACCTTCGTATATCTCGAAAAGACACATTTGAAAAGCGTTATTGAACAAAAGTTGCTTTTGAAATCATGTTCTCTTAAAATACAATTTTCAATTCTTTCGCTAAATTGCCACGTTAGGAGTACGGGGTCGGCCCCTAAAGATCTAAATCTTTAATATCTCAAAAAACGATCAAGATTTTCTGAATACTTGTAGACAAAACATGTTTGAAATGACAAGACCTTTGCTTTGAACCTAACAAAAGGTGCTGGCCCCTTAAATTAGGGGTCAGTAAGCAAATCTTTTAAACATATCGTTTTACTGTCAATAATTTGTTAAAGTGTAAGAAGGTCAGAGAAACTGTCAATTCTTGACAATCTCAATCTATTCATATCAAAAGTTAGGTGCATCTTTGCGTAATAAGGGATTTTAGGGGCCAAAACGCAAATCTTTGAACTCGATATCTGGGCGGTAAACGAACAAACAATTTTGAAAAAGCATTGATTGAACAAAAGTTGTTTAGCATCATAATCTTAACAAGATGCATTTTTTAGGGGCAATCGGACGGAAGACTACTGTTGCTCGCAACGAGATCGTGTCTAGTTATTAAGGTCTTTCCGTTTTCCAAACGGAAGACCTTATTTTATTCTTAAGTTTTTATCTTTATTATTATTATTCTTAATTATTTTTTTCTTACAAATATTTGTGCAGGCGACTTTCTCGAATATGCGTTCATCCAATTTTCTTGTCAAAATTTTAGGATGATAGATATTCAATTGGAATTTTATACGGATTTTTTTCTTGTTTTCGAACGTCAAATATTACGTGCATATATTGACGTTTTTGTTGAAATTCGGGTGTCATTTTGTCCAGAGGTGTCTCGAAACTTGTTAGAGATATCACCTTCCAATTTCAGGGATTGTAGACGACGAATTTTCATAATTGCTGCACAGGGGAATCAATTTAATTCACGGAAAAACGTCAAACGGCTCGGCCATGACCCGAAAAAAGTCAAACATTTTCACTGCCATTTTTTGCACACATTTTTCGTCAATATCTTTTCATACAGAAATATTTTTTGTTAAAACATTTAGAATAAAAGTTGTAGGTTAATACAGCCGTGATTTCGACCATATCAAGTTTTAGGGGCCAGCCCTTCAAATTAAGGGCTGAGAGGGTCCCAACTATTTCTAAATATCTCAAAAACTAAAAAGAATTTGTAAGTATTATTAAGCAAAGTGCTTGTTTTAAACGTTTTTAGATCAGCTGATATCAACGAACATTTGAAAATATTAACGTAATAAGGGTTTTCAAGGGGCCAAAGTATGAAACTTTGATGCTTTCTATCTCTTAAACGAAAAACATTTGTGAATGTATATAACATGAAATGCTTGGGAAGGTGACTCTAAAACAATATGCCATCTTCAAATTTGTCTATTCCATCTCCCTTTAGGGAGTTTCAGGGATGACCCCTAAAATTCAACATGTATATATATGACACTAAAAATATTTTGTATATACATATGTTATAATAAAAGTTCTAGATATGTACAAGGCCTATTCGACGATATCAAGTTTTGGCCAGCCCTTCACATTAGGGGCTGAGATGGGAGTCAAATTTTTTGCCTAAAATATCTCAAAAAAACTAAAAAGAACTTGAGTTAAGCATCATTGAAGCAAAGTTGCTTGTTTTAACGTTTTGGATCAGCTGATATCAACGAATGAAAATTATTCACGTAATAAGGATTCAAGGGCCAAAAGTATGAAACTTTTGATGCTTTCTATCTCTTAACGAAAAAACATTTTCGTGAAAATGTTATATACATGAATGCTTGGAATGTAACCCTAGCAATATGTCATCTTCAAATTTTCTCTACACTCCATGTAAGGATTTGCAGGGGATGACCCTAAAATACAACATTCGAAGATATTATGAAACTAAAAATATTTTGTTAAGCATATGTAGAACAAAAAATTGTAGAAAATGAAAGGGCGTATACGACAATTATCAAGTTTTAGGGCCATCCCTTCGTATTAAGGGCGAAAGGGGTCAAAATTATTTCGACTAATAACTAAAATCTAAAAATAATTTGTTAAAGCATTAATTAAAGCAAAGTTGGCTGTTTTCAAACCGTTTTGCATCAGATGATATTCAACGAAATTGAACATTCAGTACAATAATTCAGGGATTCAAGGGGCCAAACAGTCTTAAACTTAATGCTTTCTGTCCCGTAAAAGAAAAACATTTTTGTTAAAACGGTATATAGCGATGAATTGTTTTGAAATGTTGCTCTGAACCAATATGCCATCTTTCAAATTTTATCTTACATCGTCCATTAAGGAATTCGGATGACCCCTAAAAGTGCAAACTTCGTACTATTATCATGAAAACCTAGAAATATTTTGTTATAAAATTCCTTTTAATTGTTAATTTGTCATCTATTGTTTGTTTCGGTTAACAATTTCAACCCAAATGCAATTTGCTAATTTATTCACTCTAGAGTCATCATTGACCAATGAAATAACCATCAAAAGATATATTCTCATCATAATCGAACGGAAGACCTACTCGTTGCTCGCAACGAGATCGGAATCTAGTTCTATTATTTTTTTTTCTTACAAATTTTGTGCAGAGCGATTTCTCGAATATGCGTCATTCCCAATTTTTCGTCAAAAATTTTTCAGGGATTTGATAGATATTCACTTGAATTTTAATACGTATTTTTGTTTTCGAAACGTCAGATATTTACGTCTATATTGACGTTTTTGTGAAATTTTGGGTGTCAGTTGTCCAGAAGTGTTCTCGGAAACATTAGAGATATCGAAACTGTCCAAATTTTCAGGGATTGTAGACGAGATTTCATAATTGTGCACAGGGGCAATCAATTCATTCACGCGAAAAACGTCAAAGCTCGCCATGGACCCGAAAAAACGTCAAACATTATTCACATGCATTTTGTAGCACACATTTTCGTCAATATCTTTTCATACAGAAATATTTGTTTAAACATTTAGAATTAAAAGTTGTTATAGGTAATTACAAGCCGTATTCGACCATATCAAGGTTTTTTAGGGGCCAGCCCTTCCAAATTAAGGGCTGAGAGGGGTCCAAACTATTTTCTAAATATCTCAAAAACTAAAAAAAAGAATTTGTTAAGCATTATTTGAAGCAAAGTTTGCTTGCTTTAACGTTTTAGATCAGCTGATATTCAAACGAAATGAAAATTGATTACCGTAATTAAGGATCCTTAAGGGGCCAAAAAGTATGAACTTTGCATTGCTTTCTATCTCTTTAAAGGAAAACATTTTGTAATGTTATATAACATGAATTGCTTGGGAATGGACCTAATCAATATGCATCTTCAAAATTTGTCTTACATCTCCCTTTTAGGGAAGTTTCAGGGGATGACCCCTAAAATTTCAACATCGTATATATTATTTTGAAAACTAAAAATATTTTGGTTATACATGTATAATAAAATTCTAGATAATTTACAAGGCCTATTCGACAATATCAAGTTTTTAGGGCCAGCCTTCAAATTAGGGCTGAGAGGGTCAAATTTTTTTTCTAAATATCTCAAAAACTAAAAATAAACTGTTAAGCATTCATTGAAGCGAAAGTTGCTTGTTTTTAACGTTTGGTTCAGCTTTGATAGTCAACGAAATGAAAATTGATTACGTAATTAAGGGATTTCAAGGCCAAAGTTTATAAACTTTGAGTTTATCTCTTAAAGGAAAAAACATTTTGTGAAATGTTATATAACATGAATTGCTCTGGAATGTGGACTCTAATCAATATGTCTGCATCTTCAAATTTTGTCTTACATCTCCCTTTAAGGAGTCAGGGGATTGACCCTAAATTCAACATCGTTTATATTATGAAAACTAAAATTATGTATATACATTGTATTAATAAAAGTTCTAGATAATTACAAGGCCAATTCGCCGATATCAAGTTTTAGGGGCCAGCCCATTCAAAATTTAGGGGCTGAGAGGGGGTCAAATTATTTTCTAAATATCTCAAAAAACTGAAAAGAACTATGTTAGGCATTATTGAGCAAAGTGTTTGTTTAACGTTTTGATCAGCTGATATCAACGAAAGAAATTGATTACGTAATAAGGGATTTCAAAGGGCAAAAGTATGAAACTTTGATGCTTTCTATCTCTTAAGGAAAAACATTTTGTGAAATGTTATATAACATGAATTGCTTGGAATGGTGACCTGAGCAATATGCCATCTTCAAATTTGTCTGACATCTCCCATGATAGGATCAGGGGATGACCCTAAAATACAACATCAAGATATTATGAAAACTAAAATTTTGTTAAGCATTGTAGAACAAAAATTGTAGAACATGAAAAGGCGTATTCGACAATATCAAGTTTTAGGGCCATCCCTTCGTATTAAGGCCGAAGGGGTCAAAGTATTTTTCGATATAACTTAAAAACTAAAAATAATTTGTTAAGCATTAATAAAGCAAAGTTGCTTGTCAACGTTTTGCATCAGCCTGAGATATCAACGAAATGAAATTCATGACGTAATCAGGGATTTCAAGGGCCAATAGTCTTAAACTTTAATGCTTCTGTCCCTAAAAGAAAAACATTTTGTTAAAACGGTATATAGCATGAATTGCTTGAAATGTGACTCTGAACAATACTGCATCTTCAAATTTTTATCTTACGTCGTCCATTAAGGAATTCGGGTATGACCCCTAAAAGTCAATCGTACTATATATCATGAAAACTAGAAAATTTTGTTATACATTCCTTTTAATTGTTTAATTTGTCGTTATTGTTTGTTTCGCGTTCAATTTCAACCCAAAATGCAATGCTTAATTTTATTCATCTAGAGTCATCATGTGACCAATGAATAATCAATCAAAGATATATTCTCATCATAATCGAACGGAAGACCTACTCGTTGCTCGCAACGAGATCGATCTAGTTACTATTATTATTATCTGCTAAGGCTATCAAAACTAATTTGCGTGGGATTGGTAACCCAATACAAGATTAAGTTGTCTCTCTAAGCAATCCTAGAATTTAGCTGAGGAAGTATAAGGTGAAACAAGAACATTGACTTCAATACACTAATGAGATTACCGCAACTGCAAACATCAGACTACGGATCGAGTAGCGTTAAATGGCAAGTAGACAATTAATTATAATTATGATCTTCAACTCTAGTAAGTTATTCTTTTACTGCGTCTACGTTTATAGAAATAAGGTGTCAAACGCTAACAAATTTTTGACAAACGGAAGACTTTTCCTCTGCATCGTTAACTGGTATAACTAGCAATATAATATCACCACCACAGAATGATCTTTATCTCTCAACTGATTCAATACACTAAATCTAGGCTAGCAACTGACAAATGAATAGATATTAATAGTACTTGAAGTCAGCATTTCGAAAATTTTCATGGTCATTATACACACCCCACTCAGTAATTGTTTGCAAATGAAAGGAGGCAGCGGAAGTAAAACTGAGCAGTGTCAGACTGGGGAATATATGTCTGTGGAAGATTAATATGAGTAAGATTTTATCTCAATCTAATCAAAATCAATCTTCTCTAACCGTTTAGACTGTGAGAAGACATGACAGCATTGCGTTTGATGTCATGTCATTGAACCCCGTCTCTTGATATGAATAGTGAGACAACAGAAATTATACATCAATCAGGAATCGTTTTACTGGAAGTATTCGGTTGCGTTTAAAGTTGTGTTAAAGGGGCATGGACACGTTCTGAAACTAAAAATGTTCGAATATTGATTGCCAATTTAATGTTTACAATGTTTGGCTAAGGTATTTTAATGGTCAGGAAAATTTTAACGTTATCTGTTGACTTCCAAGTGAGATACAGCACTACAATTCTTTGTTATGTAAACAAGGCCCGAGCCATATTTTGCTTACATAAATACTAAACGTTCCATTTAAAGCAGTTTTTTTTTCATATTAGGAAGTTCATTCTAAACACAATTAAACAGTGTCTAGTGCTTCTCACATCACATATTGTTTTAAACATGATATTTCTATGAAGCAATCTTTTTGTAAACATCAACAAGGCTCGAACCTTGTTACATGGGAAGATTTGTGAGCGCTGTATCTTACTTGTAACTCAACATTGACTTTCAAATTTTTGCTGACCACTAGAAATAACTTGATTAAGCATTTTAAACATCAAAATTGGCAATCTAAAATTTGAAATTTTTAGTTCAAAACGTGTCCATGTCCCTTTAAAGCATGGCACATACGATACTGTACAACATCCTCTACATTATTACCTTTCTCAACCAAAATCGTTTATCATGCAAAAACCGTCATAAATTGGCCGTTTAACTTGTAAAATTAACACACGAAGTAACAGTCACATGTCCAGTTGAGACTTCCAGTGGCAAGAACATAGATGACCTGATCTGTGTAAAGATGTGTAAGTTGTTTTGACTGTATCATGAAATACGTTAAAGAAAAATATCAGATACCTCTTATAGTACCTCTCTTTCAAACTCAGACATTTGCGTCTAGTTAATATAAGTTGGAATTCCCTTGAAGTGCGTGGAACTTTTTACAGACGCCGAACTAAACAGGATAAACGAACGCGCAAAGGTATTGATGGAGTCCCACTATATATTTATCTCGCTGTTTTTTTACATGCAGATATGTAATTAAGTATTCAATATACAACGAAAGGATATTAAACAATTTGGAATGTTTCAATCAACATAAATGTCCATTGTATAGTAATGATGAAAGCGAAATGGACTGAAAGTGATTAGAAGCAGGTAAAGAAGAATAATGACCCCGGTAGAATAATGACGGGGTCATTCTTACGTATTCTACGTAGAAAAATGTCCATTTTACCTGAACAAAAAAGTGCCATTTCCATGAAAATGAGCACATTCCACGTGAAGAAATATGACCGTGTAGAATAATGCCCCCTTATAAATTGCGCGAGGCCCGCCAAGTATCGGCAGGAGCCTATAGTAATCAATTTCCCGTCCATCCGTACAAACATTTTCGCGCGATTGCTCAAAAGAGCTTGTACCAATTAATATGAAAGTGAGGACAGTGCAAATATCCATTGAGGTTATCTTCCTTTCGATTTTTTAAAAAAAAATTAAAAAATTAGGATTACGTTTCAGAGATTTGGACACTTTTTCATGAAAAAGGGTATTTTTAGAACAAAAAACTGAAAAAACGCTTTTACTAATCAAATTGAAACTTTAAGAAAGTGTATAGAAGCAAGTTTCCTTTTGATTTTTTTTTGCGGGGGGGGGTTAATTTTTCTGATTTTCCGTTTCCGAGTAATGGAACTTTATCTACATGTATATACATCTATTGTACTAAAAAAAAGGGTTAGTAACTCATTTTTTTTTTACAGAACTTAAATTGAAAGTTTTGGAGAGTGTTAAAATTTCTTATCGCTCGCAACTAGTTGTGGATGTGTGTGTGTTTGTGTGTTGTGTGTAACTGTGAACAAGATAGAAAGCAAGGGTATTCATCAGAGGATTATCAAATCTTAAACGATAAAGCTTAGTGATTTTCGAGGTCAAGGACAAAGGTCAAGGTCACTATTGAATATTGCCTCAAAGTCTTGTTAACACGGTTTGGGAAAGGCTTTCATTAGAGGGTTCAGCTATTGAAACTTTTTCATGAAAAAAGTCACAAACAGTTTTCGCGCGATAACTCAAAATCAGGATCGAACCTTTCACACATGTTTCTCATGGATTATCAGGTCAGGGGTTAAAAGTCAAGTCACTATTGACTATTGCTGAACATCTTGTGAACATGATAGAAGCAATATGGCATTCATCAGAGGATCACTTAACCTTCCATAAATGTTACATATAGAGAGAGGATGAAGAATGTTGATTTTTCAATGTCAAGTGTCAAAAGTCAAAGGTCACTATTGATTATTGCCTTAAAATATTGTGAACAAGGTATAAGACACAGCATCTATCAGAGGATCATCAAACCTTCCACAAAAGTTGCCCATTAAGAGAGTATGAAACCTTTTGATTTTCAATGTCATTGATCAAAGGTCAAAGTGCCACCAGATTCATTCCTGTGTACACGTTTAAGATAATCATCCAGCTCTATATTTTTTCAAAACCTGCACTTGTGTACATTGTAATGGCGTTTTCCTGGTGATGCAAAATGCCATTTATTAAGATAAAATCATAGAAAGTTTTCGTTTTTCTGCCTTCAGGAAGAAATCGATGTGAAATACTTTTCTTTTCCAAAAAAAGTTTTACTTTCTTAAAGTTCATTCTAGAATTATTCTACTAACAGCATGATAGTTCGCTTCATTGAGCGTGCAATGTTTTCATAACATTATTACCATATTACTCCACCGATTGGCCGTTTGGTCTCAGTAGAATGAATACTGTTTTGCATAACAAACACACTATCCTACAATACCGTCGTAGCACTGACTAATCTGATTGAGTGCCTGTTTACGAGATTTCTATACAGCATTTTCTAGCACGTGGTCACCATACAGGAATGATGTGAAATAAAGTTAAGGAGAACAAGTTTTCTGTCCTTTTAAGAAAGGAAACATCATAGGCGTGATTTTATAGGTGTTGTTGTAAAGAATAAATACTGATTCATATTACATTTAGTTGTGTGGTTACTTACGACAGAAAGCTGTAGTAAAATTCATTTTACAGGACTATCCGATTGGTCAGTGCTATCGATGGTATGTGGGCGGATACATTTGTACTTTGTTTGATATGCAAAATAGTGTCCATTTCATTGAAATCAAACAGCCATTCGATGAATAATATGGTAATCGTGATGTGAAAATTCTATTCTATGATTAAATAAAAGTACAGTATGGTGTATATATAGAAAAGTAATATAATTATGATATTCATCCGTTACTCGTAAAAAATGTCCTTATTTGTACTTTAAAATTTTTATCTACGTGTCGCAATGATGAGTACGGTTTGGTAATTTACCTGAATTATATTTCCTTAACTAATCCCGATACCCCTTAATTAAAATGAATTGAGAAATTATTGAAAAACATGCAACTTGCATTTTTTATTCAAAAATTAATTCTCCCACTTTGTGTAAGAAATTTCCCGTTTTTCTTAAAATCATTGCAACATACAAGTATTTCTTGATAGACCTAGAAAACGAATATCGTTTAAAGTCATCATTTCGCAAAATTTTACGGCGCATAATGACCTTGTTGCGATTACAAATTATCACTAAGATATGTTGACTGATTGTTTCATACCCTTTGTTAGACTGTCATTTTCAACTAGATTTCGTTTACTTTGTTTCGACTACGAGCTCACGGCGGTTGTGACCGATCAGCAGAGGGATACTTACTCCTCCATGGCACCTGATCCTACCTTCGCTTTTGTCGGAGGTCCGTGTTGCCCTACACTCGATTTAGTATATGTGTTTTGGACTATGGTTACGGTTTACGTTTAATACATTGTTACTTCGTCATTCTAGATGGCATTAAATCCAAGGTCCGGTGGCAAAATCTGCACCAGGGACCCTATTTCTAGGAATATATTTTCTCAAAATTAATTAAAAATAATTGTATCATTCTCGAACACAATTATTGAAAATAAGTACTTTTTTGATATGAAAGAATCCCACCTCTTATGTGTTCAGGGGTCTGTGTTTGTCCAAGTTTTTGTATTCTATTTGGGACTGACGAGATTGATCACTGTTCGTTATCTTTGCCTTTACATAATAAAGGGGCGCCCTGCCTAATTTAGCATATGAATAAACATGGTTGGTACTGATGAAATCGTAAGCATGGTAGATTGGATCACACGGATAACGACAGAGCCAAGGAACTTGGATCAAATTTTCCAGAAAAATAACAAGTTTTACTTTCAGAAAACGACTAAAAGAATTATCCAATGATTAATGTAACCTAGCGGTGTTTTTGTTAACTGAATATTTGTTGACTTTCAAAATAGATACATGTAGATAGTGCTCTATTGTACCCAGTGAGAAAACTGGCAAAGCACATTTAATATCAAAACTACGATAAATTACAGATCAACCCCTATGTTCGGCATTTAGTTAACCTCTGTAGCGTATTCAATCAAAGTAATGAGAGTCCTAATAACTAGGGTCTTTAAATGTACACAAAAAGAACATATTTTGCTGAAATAAAACTAACATGTGTATTTGGACTAGTGTATAAGGTAACACATTCGACTTTGGTCCGTTTCTACACGATGATTACCATTGCACTGTACACTCCACTTTAGTTTGTTTCTACACAGTTATCAGAATTGCACTGTATTAACCGTGCTGTTTAGAAGTGCAAGTGCAATTTTGCACACATATGGAATAAAGTATAAAATATAAACTAAATGCTGTATGTATTTCATAACCTTTATCTTTACATGTCGTATTGATCAACACTTTTTTAAAAACAGCATTTTACCTTTTTAAGGCAGGGGTAATTTTTCTTCATGTATAACACGCAGGGGGGTCATTTCCCGGTCATTATTCTACGGAGGTCATTATTCTTCTTTATACCAGTCATTTTAAGGGAATACGTAATGTACATTTCACAAAAAAAAATCTATCTCCAATATTGAAGACTTCCAATAATGATAATAAGAGTGATAGGAAACACACACATCATTCAATTCCTTCAGAATTATTTGATGATGATTGAAATTATAATTATGCAACAACTGAACTGACAGTGTTTTGTAGTATGTATATGTACAGGTGCATTGCAGTTGCTTCCTCCAAAGAGAGGTAGCCCAGAAATCAAGTATAAATAATTGTGCGAATTAAATTCTTCATTATCTTTTATCTTTTCCAAAACCCAAGTGATATAGTCTGATTATTTTCTCAAAGAATATCTACAGGTACCATGATTTTACATTGAGAATAGTTTTGAAAAATATGCACATATAACGAACGTTGCGTTTTACGTTATAACAATTTAGTTTACTACTGATCTACCATTGAGTCACATGCTGTCTGATGTTTCATAGCCATTGTTAAGTCGTTTTTCACACACTGATTTAACTACGGATTGTTCCGTTTACCTGATCAAGACAATGGGCTCACGGCGGGTGTGATTCCTTGGCACCTGATCCTACCTCTGGTGTGTCCAGGGGTCCGTGTTTGCCCAACTCTTGGTTTTTATATTCTATTTAGGACTTACGAGATTGATCACTGTTCGTTATCTTTGCCTTTACCTTAAGCCGGGTTTTTTTTTGCAGTTGAAACTTTATTGAAGAGTAATATGTCCATCATGAAAATAAGAAAATTCTAATTTTCTAAAATATGTGTGGTACTCAATAATAAATGATGAATTTCATATAATGTTTCATTAAAGAGAAAGTGTTTTGTAACCTTTTACGAAGAGATTTCTATGAAAAGATCATTTTAAAACTTGACTAAAACATTTTCTTCTTTTAGACTTCAATGTAGAATTTTAGGTGAGATAAATCAAGATGTAATCAAAATTTTGAAAAATCGTATGGTTGATTATTTTTGTTGGATGAACCCTTCAAAAATGATACCATGATTACAAAACTCCCACCATCCATTTACCAGATATTAACTACGGTCGTTAATATTGAATATATCAAGATATAGTTCTGTAGCGTTCTAACATCACTTATAGCCCCGGAAATTTCTTTCGATTTCGCCGTTTGTACAATGAATACCAAGGAAGTTCCGATATTTCAGCAAATTAATTGATCAAATTTCAAAGGTAAACTAACATGACATTAAACGCAATTCCGCCAGATCCTTCTTCAGTATAATGAAGAGAGGAGACCGCTGACGTAGTTGGCGCATTTATGTGAGGTATTTCAAACTTTGATCAATTTTCTGAATGTGACGAAAAGGTAATGATTTTTTTCGATCTATCTGTGACAAAGTGACATACCTGGGAATATTGATAAACATATGCTATTCGTACATGTATTTGCTATATAATTTGGTTGTACCCAGAATAGAACTGTTGCCAATATTTGAGATTATTTAACGCACCGATCTTATGGTAACAACATCCAAATTCAACTGATATAAGCATTTTTATACGGAACGTGTTGTATTTCATAGACTAAGTCTAGAGCTAAGATTTGCCTAAACTTTATTCAGTTACAGCCCCTACAATTATAGTGATGTATTTAGGATACACAAAGTATAATTTTGAGGTCATACACACGATATACGAGTATCTCATGTGTTCGACATAATATCTTGTGAGCACGACATAAGATTTCCACCGTGTATATCCACTCCAGAAATTGGTACGGTAAAGGTAAACATAACGAACAGTGATCAATCTCGTAAGTCCCAAACAGAATATAAAAACAAGAGCTGGGCAAACAGGGACCCTGGACACACCAGAGATAGGATCAGGTGCCTAGAAGGGATAAACATCCCTGTTGACCGGTCACTACGCCGGTGAACCCATTGTCTTGATCAGGTAACAGAGTTAATCGGTAGTCAAATCTGGGTCGTATGACAAACGCTTAACAATTGCTCATGAAACATTCCAGACCAACATTTACCAATGGCAGGCCATACTGGCAGACTAAATCATTGTACGGACCATATAATTTGGGAAATGTTGTCTTTAAACGTGACTGTTGAAACCTACAAATCAATGTGTTTGTAAGTAGCCTGTCTCGATTCAAAAACTGATCAAATGCAGCACAAGCTCTTGCATTCGAACAAGTTGAAAATATACACAAATATGCAGGTGATGATGGAATTTTGCTACAAAAGTATGGGAAGTTGACGATGGAGAAGTTGAAATCGTTCCGTGTTTATAAATGGAGTATTTAGGTTTGCCGTTAATGTCTAAGTTCAATAAAATTTATAAGTGCGAAGTAGACTTGGAAGACTCTGTGGAGTCCTTTACTTCTAGTTCGTTGGGATGTATTGAGTCGACATATGAATGAAAATCATTATTATCAATAGATAAAAACGTCGTCAATATATCGAAATGTCAAATTAAAGGCCAGGAGATTTCTTCTTTTCATGTAGACGCTTTTGGATGAATTGTGCCTCATAAAAATATAAAAACATGTCAGCTAACAAAGGAGCATAATTCGTGCCAATGGGAATTTCAACAGACTGTTGGAAGACCTGATCCCCAAAGACTATAAAGACATTATCAATAAGGAACTCCAGCATTGCTTTGATATCAACTTCACGATATTTGTGTGTAGATTCAGAGTGGAGTTTAATAA
>CAJDSM010000794.1:0-24073 GCA_903981925.1 Ostrea lurida | reverse complement strand
TCATTCTGGTAAACTTAAACAGAACTGAATTGTGACCAAACAAATTATAATTATATACTTTTTTGCCATGATGATACTTTAAATGATGAAGTGATTTTTTAAATGAAATTAGAAGTAGGCAGGCGACACATGTCTTCCTTGGAAGACTTACCACTAAGTTAATGAAAATGCCGAGCAATGTTTCCATTACATGACCTAGTCTAAAGTGATCAGAGATTGAGTTTTCTTTGGACAAGCACAGAAGTAACCATTTAAATCGGTTTTAAATTTCAAATGAATTCGACCTGATCAAAAATCAAATGTTATATTCACTTCAGAGGCATGTATGCAGAGGAATGTAATTCTGCTATTCTACTTTCTATGCTCTGTTTTTCAAGTTTCAGCAAATCGAAGAGTTGCACATTATTTGATATACATGTAATAATTAATATAATGAATATTTATGGCAATAATTGGCCTGTAGCCAATACTGCATGTAGTAAATGTTTCCCCTAAAGAAGAACTGCTTTAGTGTCCACTATACATCGATCTCAGCCATTCTGTTTTAGACTTAGAGTTGATGCACTCAGCAAATTGTTCACAGACAGAAGAAATCGAAAACCACATTAACAGAGGTATGGAACTCTTACTTAATTAACTGATTTGCTTTCAGTGGATTGTTTGTAAAGTATGACATAATTGCATGGATCACGTCGTAGTAAGTGAGTACTTTTGAAAGACACTGTAAGGATTACATACAGATCCCCCCCCTAACCATGTGTATAAGCGTGATAATGATGCTTCGAATTTGTATTGCGTTAAGATATCTGAAAGTGATATTTGTATGTTGCTATAAATATCTGGTATTGATGCTTGGAGGTAAATAGAAATTTACTAGAACAGAAAAACTTCTGTTTACATATATAAATTGACATCTTCAATATGACCAAGTATGTATATAGATAGTTTAAATCAAAGATTACAGTGGTAATCAACGCAGTCATTGGCATGCTGAAGTAATAGTTTCGTAATCTATCTATATAAGGCCTTCAGTTTTCAACCAGATAATTTGTTTTCATATAGTTAAATGTAATATTGAGTATCTTCTAATGTACCTGTATGTCTTTCTCTGCAGCCATACGTCATTTGTCCAAGATTGCAAGGCCATTGAATGGTGAAGGTTGTGAAAAAGAATTCAAAGGTCAAGGACATCGGAACCAGTGCAAGGTCTCCAGTAATCAGCAGGTCACCAAAACTCTAGGTCTGCGGGAAAGAAATCAGTAGAGAAATAAGCCAAGAAAGGCATGAGGCTGCCATCATTGTTCTTGTTTAATTTCCATTTATGGTTCATTTATATTTTATTTTTAAGCCCTGTCTTTCTTTTACGCTTGCTCTTTATTGTCTCACCAACCGCAATTCAAGATGGGGAGTGGGTTTTTAAAAAAAATTCCAACAGAAGCTTACTCTCTGAAGCCACAAGAAAGCATGCGTAATGCACACNTAAATTCCAACAGAAGCCACAAGAAAGCATGCGTAATGCACACATAATAAGTTGTTGCTACAAATCCACCTTTGTATTGCAAATATTGTTCAGTATATATTCATTATATTGCCTTATTTTTTAGGTAGCACATAGTGTTAATGAAACATTGCTACATGTAGTTTCGTACTGATATTTGATTTGTGCCTGTGATTTTCATACCATTCTCTGTATTAGGTGGTATAATGGTATGGCGACGTTTCCTGTCTCTCGATATTTGTTATGGTTGGACAATTTTGAGCACTAACGTGACCTAGGTGCTGAATGGTAGGGAGGAAAACTGTTTTGGCCTAAATCTAAGTCACAGTGACCTTGTTTAGGATGTTATAATTAGATTATATAAAATCCAGTCACGCCTTAGAATCCTCACACTATATCATTGGAATTCAATTTAGGTTAGGTTTAAGATTATGTACAACTAAGTCACAATCACACAAAATACTCTGGTCAGCAGTGCTGAAAAGGAATCATTGAATAACATCAGGAGTTAGGACTAAAATTTTGTGTGTATTTGATGTAACAAAATCTGTATGCAATATTATTTTGATAAATATTTCATTGAGTGTAAAAACCAGTTTAAGAAATTGTGAGTGGAACACCAATTTATAAGTATTGTGGCTTCATTCACTGAATGTTCCTTAGTTGTCCCCCTCCCCTTTTTTGGGGGTTCAAATACACTTCTAGAAGTGGACAATTGGCGATTTATCACTGGACACTTGGCATAGTATCGGCCATTGCCTGTGTTGCCGCAGAAGCATAATTTCAGGTTTGACAAAGTGCTGATATTGAAAATCACACCAGAGACCTTGTAGTGGCGAGTGGCTTAACTATTAGGCTACAGTGACAGATGTCTGAATGTATTGTTTTCCTACAGCAATGTTGTGTCTTGTCACTGCCTCGAAGCCTGGAATGATCTGGCCCCACCATCTTAAAACATATACTTAAGTCTGAGAATGTTCTCAAATCATCTATTGTCAGACTTATCCACCGTCATAAAAAGGGTTGAGCAGAAATAAAATTCTCAAAGTCAGTTTTATTCTGAAATATTTGAGCCTACAGAAATATTCTCATGGAGTCAAAATGTCTGCAATTGATCAATGCAGACGTCACTTTAAGCAGAATTTACGGAATGTAAGACGCCCCGCGTATTTCGGGATCTCATCAGTATGGAAGAGGACTAGATAAATCAGAGATAGCGTTTTTCTCCAGGAAGTATCTTTTTTTTTAATGGAGTCAGTGATCGTCTGCAGACAGACTCTGCACGGACCTGTCCTATTCCTCCCCTGGTGCAACTGTATTATACTTATTTTTCTGCGGTTCTTTGCCACGGGGCCTTACTTAAGACTTGTAGGAGACAGTTTGAAGGTGTCCGGAGTCATCAGTTGGGAAGACAGTCAAAGCAGATGACAGGGCCATTATTGATGTTTTCATTAATGTGATAAAATTTCCTGTTGATGAAATAGCAAGTAAAGTCAAGGAGGAGTTCTGAATTACAGGTGAATCACTTAGAAAGGGAAATTGAAACTACAATAGTACATGTACATTTCTCGAGATCTTGCGTATCATTTTGTTTATAGTATAATTGTCAATTCATACACAACATTCCTATGCAAAACACGTATACACACATTATAAAATTCACCGGTCAATAAAGTAATAGTAATTAAACACTAAAGGCACAGGAAATATGTTTTTTCTTCACTTACCTTCTACCCCCCCCCCCCCAAACAAAAAAACTTATCCAAACAATCGTATCTACCCTCGTTTTTTACTTCCTCGATGAGGCCGACCTTTTCATCACCCCCCCCCCCCCCCCCCCCCACCCATCCCAGTTGCTCCCATGTTTTCTTGATAATCACAATTTGTTAAGTTGATGTAGAATAACAAAGCAGACGATAAGATTACATGTTAATTATTATTACGTTTCTTACCCTTTGACACAAAAGGGCTCCATTAGGCCGCCTCAAACATTGAAAAAAATTGACGAAAATGTCCTCACGAGAAAATAAATTTGAGAATATTCTCAACTCAACTCTTGAAAATTACTCAGCTAATGATATTCTCAAATTGTTTTATGACAGCTGATTTGAGAATATTCTCTGTTGAGCAAATCTCAAGAGTGGCGTTGAGAATTTTTTTTTTTGGAGACATTCTCAAAGTTTTATGACGGCGGGCTTGGTTTGCTTGTAAGTAACATTTCAAACAAATTGAGAAATGTTATTGGGTTTGTCAAGGTGTCTGTGTGGCTTTTGCTTAACTTTGTATATTTTTATAGCATTAATGAGTTTGATAACTGTTGTCATATTTTATTTTATATCAGCTTTCTTAGTTAAATTGGATATGTTGTCTTTTTCATTTGTTGAGTTTTAGATATGTTATCTTTTTGATATGGTGTGTTTATGAAATGCTGTCTTTTTTCATATATTGCATTTTTAAATATGTTGTCCTCTTTGACTATTTAACAGGTATTGTAGGAATTCTGTTTCTAGAAATGATGCCAGAACTGGTATCAAGGATTATAGCTAGTTATCAATTTATTCTAATTGTTAAAGACAAACTTCCAATGGGTGCATCATGTGCTGTGGCTGTGCTTAATTTTATATTATGTGATATGATCATTTTAATTGGCCATATATATCGATTTTAGTTATACTTTCTCTAGTCGCTTTTGACAAATGCATACTTGAATTTGAAAATGATTGTGAAATCCAATGAAATAAATTATCACTAGGTGATCAGTTTTATTATTTCAATTTTTTTTTTATTCATCATTATCGTCCATGGCCAGCGATGTTTTGTAAGTGACGATATCAAATGTCAAGTTTTGCATTTGCATACAACAAGGATTTAATCATATCAATCTGCTCAAATCAACAATAAAACACCTTAACACGACCATTCTTTATGATGAATTAAAGACTAGAGTTTTGACGTTGTTTCTTCAACAAAAAATGTATTACAAAAATTAATATTTGTATCCAGTGATCAGTCATTCAAAAATTACTAAGTTAAACACCACTCTGATTCTACGCATAAGTACTCTGAAACTGATATTAAAGCGATACTAGAGTTCCTCATTGACAATATATTCTTAGTCGTTGGTGATTAGGTCTTCCAACAATCTGTTGGGAGTTCCCATGAGTACAAATTGTGCTCCTTTGTTAGGTAACCTGTTTTTATATTCTTACGAGGCAGGATGTAGTTAAAAGCTTCTACAGTAGAAGAAAATATTTCTAGCTGTGGACTTGTGTAGGCATGTGCGATAATACCGGTATTCCGGTATATTGCGATTCGTTCATAAAAAATATCGTATTGCGATACGTTTTTTCAATATCGGTATATATCGGCGAAGACTCAGAATTTACGTTTGGACTCGATATTCTTCACATTAAATAGTACGTTTAATATGCCAGACACAGTTCTAAGATTGTACTAAACACTAATTAAATATAAGACATAGTTTTTCTTCTTCCAACAGAGCAATCAAGGCTATATTGTGTCTGACTATATCCAAGACCGCTTTTCTGTTTTTTCATTCATTCTGTATAGAAATCAATCTTAAAGTCAATGAAATAAGAGAAAAGAACGTTGATATATTGTAGTAATACGTATCGCAGTACATTTGAAAATATCGCGATACGAAAATTCCACCCGGTACGCAGCCCTACGACGGCGTTTTATAGATCTAGTAAATGATAATCATTTCCATGCCTTCGTCGAGTCGATATATCCCATTGAACTCGAAATAAAAGACGCCACAGAGGCTTCCTTATCTTCTTCGTACTTCGACAGTTTTATTTGTATTTTTTTTATCATAGACATAAACGGCAAACTAGCAACTCAACTTTATGACAAATGGGATGATTTCAGCTTCTCCATCGTCAACTTTCCGTACTTTGCAATATTTCATTATCATCTGCTTATGGTGCTTATGTATCTCAACGAATGACCTTGTTCTGTGTATGATACGGTTTTAGCTACTAACAAAGAAGTTGTTGCAGGAGGTTTACAGTCACGTTTAGAGTCGGCATTTCGCAAATTCTATGGACTTTATAGCGATCTAGTTAGCCGTACAACATGTCATTCGATCAAATGCTTTATACCATGTTTCATACCAATTGTGTGGGCGTTCTTGACTACGTAATACTCTGTTTACTTGATCAAGATAAAGGGGCCACGGGGGTGTGACCGGTCAACAGGGGATGCTTACTGCTCCTAGGCACATGATCCTACCTCAGGTGTATCCCTGGGTCTGTGTTTGCCCAAACTAAATCCATATAGGATTTATGAGATTGATTACTGTTCTTTACCTGCACCTTTTCAACTCAACTTGTTCATTTTAAACAATAATTATGAAGAACGCCAAAGACTTTGAAAATGATTTATTTTTTTTATTTTTTTTGGTTGTTGTTGATTTTTTATGATTTCAAGAGTCCATAATAAGCATTTTTGCGACATTGCATACACAACTACAACAATTAGCATGTTCTGTACATGTATACGGTTTTTTTAAAATGGTGATATGGAATGCACCGGTCCCACGTACCCCAATAAATATTGACCAGTCCCTTACAAGTAACTTTATCGATGCCATCTGCAGGATTATGCAAGTTTGGAAACTTATAAACACACCAGTTATTTTCGCTACTGTAAAAGTATTAATTTCGTCAACTATAGAAATAAAAAAGTAGAAAAGTAAGCGATCATGTTCATCCACAATCCGATATGGCCGTGAATTTCGTATTCCTTTAGATGGGTCAGTGTACGTTTTCAATGCAGATGAAAATTCCTATGCACGCTTTTCTAGTCGTGTGTTGCAGATTTTCAAGACTCTGCATTAATTTCGTAGATTTTATGAATATTAATGGCAAATTGAAGAATAGCTTACATGAGCACATATCTGCACACACCTCAGTAACAACGTCCAGACACTTTAGTAACCTAGATGGATTATGACGATGTTATTGCGGATCTGGACTCCTTCGGTAAATACCAGCGGCGGATTTTCTTCCTTATTTCTATTCCCTGTATGTTTACAGGATTTGGAGCTCCAGCGACGAGTTTCATTTTAGGTGAACACAAGCACAGGTAAAACTCTCTCTCTCTCTCTCTCTCTCTCTCTCTCTCTCTCTCTCTCTCTCTCTCTCTCTCTCTCTCTGTGTGTGTGTTGCTGACTTTGATTATTACGGAGTTCTTGTATATTAATCACCAATGGAAAATTCAAAATAAATGTGTGGATAGATAAGCAAATACATAAAAACCAAAACATGCATATACCCACCACAAAAGAGGTTTTTATATTTAATGCTTGAAATAGCTATATATTTTTCTTATATGTAATGTTAACTTATACCCGCATACTGTGGAATCATCATTGTTCGTGGGGGGCCAATGTTCGTGGGTCACTCTTACCCACGATTTTACGTCCCCACGAACATGTTTTATTGTCCATTTAATCTTTATAAATTTTATACCGTTTGCATTATAATTAATTATTTACCCACGAAATTACGTCCCTACGAACCAGCAAAATTTTGGTTATCCGCGAACATTGGCCCCCACGAATTAAAATGATTCCACAGTATTTCTCGTAACATGGTCATTTAAATGCGTAGTACTTAGATACATCTGATATGGGATTGGGTAATGTTCTTAAATAGTACAATATAAAACGAGAAATAATTTTAAAATATGATAAATTTGAAAAGAGTAGGGATATGGTACGATAATCGACAGTGACACCCCATACAGTAAACTCTGAAGTTCTCCATTCTGGACAAAGGGGGTGGAAGATCGAACTATCGTACGACAGTGACACATCACTGTCAATAAATTCTGAAGTACCCCCTCGTGGACAGTCTCAGTCTGCATCACTAGTTTAGATACTATACATTCATGTCCAGGTTTTTTTTCTTGTGTTTTACGCCGATCCAGCGATGTAGTCTGAATTACGGCACACTATTTACTTGTCTGACTTTGTTTTATTTGACTTAATTTAGAAACAAGATATTGCTTAAATGTATGCTAAATGTTTGAACTGCTGTAGGTGTAGAATCCCATATTATGATAATGACACGTTTGCTGTACAGTCGGACGTGCATTTGGCAGCCATCAATAGAACAATTCCAAGGGATTCCGATGGATCGTATTCATCATGTACCTTACTGATCAATGGAACAGAACAGAAATGCTCAGAATGGGTATACGATCAATCACAATTCACGCGCACTGTGACGTCAGATGTAAGTTTATATCATGAGCTCAAAATACCTTAACTTTGTAAATATGTGCTTGGACTTGGAGGGACCGATATGTACAATATGACCTCTTACTTGTATTTAGAGACATGTCTTAAACCAAAAAAAATACTAATTCCATTCGGTAGGTTTGTTTGTTTTAAGTCCAGTTCAAGACTTTTTAAGTCATAGACACACCTTCTCATTGCAGGTGAAATGCTTCAAACTTAGACATATGTACGCATAGCACTTACAGATGCGACCAGTTCTAACCTCTCGCCCAACCAGTCATGGAAACTGCTCTAAGTTAACTTAGAGCAGACGCAAATAGGTCACAAAGCAGTCATGAGAACTGCTAAGCAGTCATAGAGCTGTTCTACGTTAACTTGAACGTAACTTAGAGCCGTGGGCTAGAGCTAGACCGAAGCGGGTTCATAGCAGTCATAGACCCGTTCTAAGTGAACGTTCGAGCGGTTCATAGATTAGAGCAGCTCCGTCACAGAATTAGAACGTAGCTCTGTGTATACGATCATTAACCACTTGGAAACTGACAGCTTCATTAAAATTTGCAAGTAATGGTCAGTATCAGTGAGAAATGTCTGTGAATTTTGAATAGAATGCCTTACATACAGACGAGAATTGTTAATCTTAAGGAACAATACACAAAAGGCGAAGTTAACTTGTGTCAAACGTAACATAAATCACAACAAAAACTCAATACAAATCGAGTGTAGGGCAACACGGAGCCTCCGCGACAAAGCGAAGTCAAGTAGCAGGTGCAATGGAGAGTAAGCATCCTCGGCTGACCGTCACACCGCCGTGAGCCGTATCGAAAACAAAGTAAACCAGGTGATTACCCGGTCAGAATTAGTAGCGAAAAGACAGTCTAACAAAGGGTTGAAACAACATAGTCAACATATGACTTAGTGATTAGTTTAATCGAACAACAGGTCATTATAGCGAGCGTAGAATTTGCGAAAGATGACTAAAGAGATTTCGTTAAACCCTGCATCATCACTTTTTGTTAGTAGTCGGCCTGCTTTAAAAGTCCTCATACGCATAGCATGCCTGCGTATCGAACAAACTGGGAATATACACCCATAAACAGGTGATGATAGTGGTAATATCACATAGAAAGGGCACAATTGACCGATTGCAAAGGCTTAAATATCATCACGCTTATCATGTAATTCGGTTGTAGTCTGCATCTAGAGTCGTAAACTATCCAAATATGAAACAGTGGGAAGTCATTCGTTCAAATAGAGAGCACATTGACAGAATCAGAAGGTGTAAAAGTTTCTCGGTTTGCCATTCTTGAAGTTATGGTGTGCAATATCATCGAACAATAAACACCAAAATGTACGCTGCTTGGTCTTTATACCATTTTGATGGAAGTTGTGTATTCAACAAAAACTCCGGAACGTTGAGGGAAAAGATTATCAAAATCCCGAAACATGATTAAAAAGGTAAGTTTGGTGCGATTGGCATACATGTAATTCTCGTTCAATATCCGCACGTATATGCACTGTTTTTTAAAATAGCAAAAATACTGATCGGAAGTTCAATCTGTTTTGCAGAGATTTTTTTATTTATAGTTTATTTATAACCAAACCAGAATTAATAACACCTGTTCTAAGTGAACTTGGAGCAGTCGTAGAGCTGTTCTAAGTGAACTTGGAGCAGTCGTATCGCAGCTTCTAAGTGAAAATTGAGAGCAGTCCAGAGCAGTCAGCAGAGCTGTTCTAAGTGAACTTGGAGCAGTTATAGAGCAGCTCTACAGCAGTCAGCAGAGCTGTTCTAAGTTAACTTAGAGCAATCATATAAAGCAGTTCTAGAGCAGTCAGCGATAACGACCCCCCTCTAGTAACTTGAGCAGTTATTAGAACGTTAACTGCTCTACGACTGCTTTAAGAGAGGTTAGAACTGGTCGCATTTGTAGTACTGAGGACTCTATCACGCCAACCCCTATACCGTGACCCCTGTCTTAAGGTCATATGCAAAAGACTCGTGACTTGGAAAGGCGGGCGCTTGATCAAGGAACAGCCACGATCTATGCTAAACTTCTGAGGTTGAATCGGCGCTAATACTGTGTCTTTCGGTTATAAAGTGACTGACTTGATCACTAAGCGTCCGCGACATGTATATTTTTCTATCTGCAAGGTTTTAACGAGGTCTTGGCTTTGCTAACTTGCTCCAACATTTCAAAGCAGTTATTTCTTTTTGTATTTTGAGGTACAATTTTCTTTCCCAATCAAACACCTAATTACCATGCAGCAATTTTGAGTTTTTTAATGGAATATTTCCAAACAATGTTTTCTTTTATATTTTTAGATACAATTTTCGCTCTCGGTGAAACATTTAACGATCATGCCATTTTGAGAGTTGACTGAAAATTTCAATGTTTTAGTTTAACCTTGTGTGCGATTCTTTCTACATCCGGTCTCACCTGAAGATCACCTATCTAATAGGATTCCTAGCGGCCTCTTTGTTCTCCCAAATTGGGGATGTGTAGGTATTTGATTTGAGCTAAATACAGTCGAAACCTCGTTATCTCGAACACTGATATCTTGAATACCATGGAATTGTCGAATGGATTTGGAAGTCCCAACCACTAATTCTTTAGTTATTTTACCCTCAATATCTCGAATCCTCGGATTTCTCGAATATTTTTCTCAGTCCCATTGAGTTTGAGATAACAAGGTTTGATTGTGTATGAAAGTTGAATGGTTTGATCTCATATTAAATGATATAAATTGGCGAAGTAAAAAATGTGTTAAGCGTAATCATAGTCCCAATATATACAAAAATCGAGTGTAGGGCAACCACGGGCCTTCGACAAAAGCGAAGCAAGAGCAGGTGCCATGGAGGAGTAAGCCTCCTCTGCTGACCGGTCACACCCGCCTGTGAGCCCGTAATCGAAAAACAAAAGTAAACAGGTATACTCCGTTCTGTCAAATCTAGTACGAAAAGGACAGTCTAACAAAGGGTGTGGAACACATCAGTCAACATATGACTTAGTGATAGTTTGTAATCACAAACAAGGTCATTATAGTGACCGTAGAATTTGCGAAATTATTACTTTAAACGAGATCCTATCCAAAGTGATTAGTCCCTATAACATTTGACAGGTGCTTGATTTCTAATGCGTGATGTACGATTGACAGGTATGGAAGGCGGACTCTCATGTTGATCCTATGCACTGTCAGAACAGTAGTTGTCTTCGGCGTCCCTTTTTCAAATAGCCCAGCAATGTTTGGGACATTGAGATTTTTTGAGGGGTTAACTTCGCTTGCTTCCTATCAGTTGTCTTTTGTAATCGGTGAGTAAATTCTATACATTGTAACTGTTGAATAAAAAATACTTTATATTCTTTGTAATTGATGTGTAAAATTTATACTTTGTAATTGATGTGTGAAATCTATACCTTGTAATTGATGTGTGAAATCTATACTTTGTAATTGGTGAGTGAAATCTATACTTTGTAATATTGGTAAGTGAAATCTATACTTAATAATTGATGTGAAATTTATACTTTGTAATTGATGTGAAATCTATATTTTGTAATTGATGTGAAATCTCTACTTTGTAATTGATGTGAAATCTATACTTTATATAATTGATGTGAAATCTACACTTTGTAATTGGTGAGTGAAATGAAACTATTGTGAAACTTTTCTGCTTAATACGTGTTGAGTGAAATGTCAGTATCACATTTACCAATGTAGTATTTTGAGGGGTTTATGGCATTTAGAAAAAGATAAATCGTCTAAAATAAGTCTCTAAATAGCTTTTAATTTCCCGAATGCCTAGATAGCTGTCAGATGGTTTATAATGAATTTTATTTGAAAATCAGTGATAGAATTAGTCGGCCCGGCGGAAAGATTGTTGACGCCAACTTTTCGACAGTAAAACTTCTGTATCTGTTTTTGGGAGAGTTCTGCTGATCTTACTTGCCTATGTGGAGAGGGATTGGGTATACCTAGGTCTGTGGCTAGCCATTCCCTCCGCCGCGCCGCTCCTGTACTGGATGTATGCAGTTTTGTATAACATAAATCACGAGAATGATAGTGCTTATCTCCGTCTCTCTCTCTCTCTCTCTCTCTGATTTTCTTCTTTACAGATTCACATCCCTTCGTTAATCTTTTACCCTCGTAGAATTGTTACCTTCTTGATTAAAGTAAACTGTCAGCGATTAAATCTACGCTAGGCACTCGGATCAGACTAGGGTCCTGAAAAGGCGAAGATAACGTACAGATCAATCTCGAAAATCTCATATAGAACACAAAACATGAATTGAGCAAACACAGACCCCTGGATACACCAGAGAGAGGGGTTGGGGGGGTTGGGGTTGAGGTGCATAGGAGCAGTAAGCATTCCCTGTTCGAGTGCTTTGATCAGGTAAACGGAGCAATCCGTAGTGAAAGTCAATGTATAAAGAATGGCTTAACAATTACTATGAATCACGGCATTTTACCCAGTGGCAGGCCATGCTGGCAAACTAGCTACCGCCTACGTTATTTTACAGGACCTCGCTTGTTAGGGTCTCCAAAATAGACCACCGCCTCACCATTAATGTTCAGTATTGAACGACGGAATATTTACTGTCTTTTAAGGCGTCATTTCAGCATTGATTGAGCTACATTTTCAACGTGGAATCAGTTCTGTTTTGAAAATACATGTATTGTACTGTATCATGTGTGCAACAGAAATAGATGCAAAATGTTTCATCATAGTAAATCCTTTGCTAGTAATCCATGCACTAATTGTGAAACTAATGTGTAGTTTAATTATAATATGTAAGAAAAGTTATAAATGGCCTGATATTCAATTAAATGCTGTCTAAAGTGTTTCATAGCAAATGTTGAGCCGTTCGTCACACACTGATTTGACTACGGATTGCTCCGTTTATCTGATCAGGACAATAGGCTCACGGCGGTTGTGACCAGTCGACAGGGAATACTTACTCTTCTTAGTCACCTGATCCCACTTCTGGCCTGATCATATGAGGTTATAAAACTTTTTTGTGTACTTATACTCAAACTTTGTGCCGATTCATTTATCTTATGCAAAGCCATGTTCATTTTGAGTACGACTCGGATCAAACTCCAAAGCATGCTAAAAACATCTTGACCATCATGTACTCCATTTGAGTATAAGAATGATTATGTCAGTGTCTCATAAAGATTTAGATCACCGAGTTTGAGCTTGAGTATGAAAACGCGCTCAAAAAAGTTTTATAACCTTTAGGCCTGGTGTATCCAGCGATCCGTTGTTGCCCAACTATTATTTTGTATTCCGTTTCCGACTTGCGAGATTGGTCGCTATTCATTATCTTTGTATTTTCCTTAAGATATTTACTCATTTGTACATGACAATTCTAGACCAGGTGTAATCCCGGAATCCCCACGTTGGCTGACGTCACGTGGAAGGACAGAGGAGGCCACAAAGATACTGACTAAGATGGCGAAAGTTAACAAAATTCAAAAGAAGTTCGATGCTAGTAAGATCAAAAGACAAGACGATCGAGGAATTAAAGTCATCCTAGGGGAGCTTCTGCATTCCAAACTTCTGATGAGGAGACTTTTGATAGTCATTGCAAACTGGTAACACTGTAAAACAAGCTTATAATGAATTCATATCTAGAACGAGGTAGTTTTCATTCCCAAGGCTTTTGAAACATATCATGAATTTACCGGATATAACAGATTACGTTTACTAAGAATCATTTTGGTTAGTCTCCAACTAACTTGAATACTTGATTTGAATAGGTTTGTTGCCGCATATACATATTATGGTCTGACTATGAATGTGGGATCACTTGGCGGGAATTTGTACGAGAACTTCTCTCTTCTCGTGCTGGTTGAGTTGCTTGGGTATGCTGTAATTTACTTTTTGAACAAGACAGGAAGGAAACCCGTGCATCTCCTGGCTATATTCGGATGTGGTGCTGTTTCAGTTGGATCTATTCTGCTCATTCTCTTTGCGGAGAACAGTAAGACTAAAAATAAGCGTTGGTTGTGAAAAGCAGCATAAGACTTAATGCTATGATTTCAGGGGTCACTCAATTACTTTGATTTAGATTGTCCATATCTAGTAGCATTACATAATTCTGGCGGGTTTGACTTTCTGTCTCTTGACCGGAAAGTAATTGTAATTTAGTAACTAAACACAGCGATTACGAATATACTATAAAAACTTCTTGTTATTTCCCCCTCTTGGATCAATGGAATGTATTTGGAAAAAGTTTACCTATATCTTCAAAACGCTATGAAGACATATCTTGGTGTCAGCAGATGTCAAGTAACAGGAACTGAAGACAAGATCGTCAATAGTGGTTTTTTTTTTCATTTCAGGTCTTTATTCGGTGCATATCGTCCTTTCCCTATTCTCCCGGTTCTGTATATCTGTTCTCTTTGGTGTGCTGTATGTATACACCGGAGAACTGTTCCCAACCGTGATCAGAAGCATAGTGATGGGAACTACCAGTATAGGCGCCAGAGTGGGAGCGCTAATATCACCCTATCTGTATGGCATTGTAAGTACATGTATAATTCCATTTTCTGTCATCAAGGTAATGGATTCACGGCAGGTATGACCTGTCAACGGGAGATGCTTACTTCTCCTAGGCACCTGATTCCACCTCTGGTATATCCAGGAATCCATGTTTAAGACATATGATTGTTAACTTTTTGTTATCTTCACCATTTCATTCATCATGGGCTTGAAGTATGGAAATGAATTGTTCCTAATAGACGTCTGTGATGCATTATATTATATGTCATCGAACAGAATTTCGTTTTCAGACTGATGACAAGATGGGGAAAATGTTGCCATTAATCACGTACGCTGTCCTTTCAATCACCGTGGGGTTGTGTTCACTGACATTACCCGAGACAAACAAGAGGAAGTTGATGGAAACAGTAGGAGAAATAGAGCTAAAGTAATTCTATTTTAATATTTCCGGATCTTTGAAACGCTTTATAATGTGTCCGGTTCTTTTTACTATTGATCTCATCATAAATATAATAACATGAAAAGCAGATAAATCTTATTTAGGAAAGGAAAATGTTAAGAATCTGTGTAATTTATGAAAAAGATGATATTTGTCAACCAGGATTAAAAACAATCCTTCGTCATTTTTTTTACAGAGACAAGGGTAAAGCTGGGGATCCTGAAGACGAGCCGTCGGATAAAGTACCTCTTCAATGGAATTCGTCTACTTAGACGATTTAAAGCCACTAAATATAGGGGAAAAACGGGCAGCACTCTGTATTTTGCGAATCTGTGAATCCATACGTATGATTTAATGAAATGGGGATCCATATTGTGTTCGCTCTAAGGAGAGAAACTAGTCGGAAGTTATCTATCATATACCTGTTAAATATTGAAATTTTGCCTCAAGGAATTTGTGAGGCTTTTGTTGATATAAAAATGAATATGTCTTAACTGACTGCTTATGCTTGAGTGTAAGTGATGCAAAAATTTGCAATGTGCTATTAGTCTTGTCAACATTTTATACATATATTTAAGGAATGAAAGTAAATTCTGCTCGTTTTATACGAAAAAAGTAAATTGGGGCAGTCTACGCATTACAAACCACGTTTGATATCATTTGTTGAATGATTATAAATGAAGAAAATATGAATTTTATATGATGCGGACCAATATTGCTTCTGTAGCATCAAGATGAAAACAGTCTTGAAACCGTATCGTGACGTCATTCATAGGACGTCATATAGCGGGACTAAGCAGCAACTTCGTTTATACGATATACATAATGTTGATAAAGTCAAATGCAATCAAATTGCATGCTACAAGTAACATTAAATTATCGATGTATAAATCGTGTATTGATAACGAATAGTGATCAATGTCACATGTCCCAAATAGAATACAAATAAGAGATGGGCAAACACGGACCCCTGGATACACCAGAGGTGGGATCAGGTGCCTAGAAGGAGAAAGCATCCTATGTCGACTGGTCACACCCACCATGAACCCATTGTCTTCATCAGGTAAACGGAGTAATCCGTAGTCACATCAGTGTATGAAAAACGGCTTAACAATTGCTATAAAACACATCAGACAGCATTTTACCCAATGGCAGGCCATATTGGCGAACTGAATGGTTATAACGACCAGATAATATGCGAAATGCTGCCTTTAAACGCTTCTATGGTCGTTATTAAGAGTTTATTTGCCAATGCAGGTTTAATGCTGTCTGGTGTGTTTCATACCAATTGTTTGGCCGTTCTTTACATACTGAATATGACTGCAGATTACTTTGTTTATATGATCACGGCTCAACAACAATTTGTGTGTAAGTACTTAGCTCGATCAAAAACTGATCATACCAGCCAACAAATGTCTTGCGTATCGAATAAGTTGAGAGACATACACACCATATGCAGGTGATGAGTGGAATATTGCGTCACATTAAATATGGGAAGTTGACCGATGGAGAAGCTGAAATCGCCCCAGTTTGTCATAAAGTTGAGTAGTTAGTTTGCCGTTTATGTTCAATGCCAATAAAATATCCAGGTACGAAGCAGACATGGAAGACTCTGTGTGCCTCCTTATCTAGTTCGTTGGGATATATCGAATCGACCATACTGAATAAAAATATTATAATTTGATTGATAAAACGTCCGTGCAATATATCGAAATGTCGAATTAAAGGCCACCCGTAGAGATTCTTCAATGAGATTATTGGAAGCGAATGGATTTACGTCATCTAGAGATCGCGAGAGATACATCACCGTGCTTACGCGTGATTGTGCCTGCTGCAACTAGTCTGTATTATTTTCTTCTGTCACTCACTTGTGAGAATAATAGATGCAGCCTAATATCTGACGAAATGTCCATGTCTGGCTTCACATATACCCTAGACTAAATGTGAAATGTTTGTGGCGAGTAACATTCCAAGTTCAGCGCGCGTTTGTTTACATTTGATACGTCATCATTGTATGACGTAGAATGAGAGCAAAAGTAAAATTTTCATGTTTTGATGGTTTTTTACAGTTTACTGTTCAACAATAACAAACAAAACAAACATTAATGTACTAATTTTGCGTTACTATACATGATATAAAACTTGAACTCCTACATTTGCCCATATTTACGAACATATAAAAGTATGAGAGACTCACTCGCGGTAAAAATCACGCCCAGAGTACACCCTTAAGTGAACATCTATCATTCCTGAAAAGTTTGCAGCTAATCGATCGAAGCATATATCATGAGAAACGCTGTTTTTGGCAAACAAAATTTGCTAGAAGAAAAAATAATAATAATAGAGAAAAAATTTAAGAATAACAATAAGGTCTTCCGTTGGAAACGGAAGACCTTAACAAATCTTACATTTTCTCAAGTGATGCAGGTATCACCGAATTTTGGACAGTAAATCTGCATCAATGTGCAAAGCTGAAATGGGGAACCACATTTAATTAGCAAGTTGCATGCCCTAATGTTCAATAAATGAAGTCTATTTGGAGTTTAACAAAATAGGGCTTATGACCTCTATAATGATGAAGGCCATCAAAGCAATTGAAATGGGTGCTTGTACCAAAAACAATTCTTTGATTCTATGTGCAAGTACACTGAAGTTGAAGTAAAAAGATGAAGCTGAAGTTTCTCATTGAAAATATCTAACCAGGTCTTTTCACTGTCTTTTGGAATTCCCATGGGCATAAATTGTGCTCCTTTATTATTCCAATGACAGAGGCAGAATTTATTCAAAAGCATCTAGATGAGAATAAAAATCTTTTGTTGTGGTCTTTAAATTGATATTTAACTATACATTGACAATGTTTCATCTATTAACAAAATCATTTTGATTCGAAATGTCCCAATGAACTCTATATAAAGACATCACAGAATCTTACACATTTGCTCCGAACTTACGACATTTTGAACTGAAAATTGTCAAATTCTATTAATCATTGGTTTAACAAAGGTATTTCTAAAGGTTAGAAAAAAAATTTAATCAGTCGTTGAGTTACAGGTGAGATCATAATAGCATTCACAATTTTTTTTCATGTAAACAAGGTCATGTTTTTGTTTACATTTAGGTTACTTCATAAAGAGTATCATGTTTAGAATAAAACGAGATGTGACAAATACTAGAAACCTAAATGTGTTTAGAGTTATGGTACTCCATCCCTATGTGGCTTATCAATATTAATGGTTAAAAGTGGAATTTTTAAACTATATGTATTAATTCACAGTCAGTAGAGTTAAATTTGATTAATAACCAAAGAAAATGTATTATTGTGGCCAGCTATCTAAAAATGCCAGACATACACCAAAACAGAATTAAGTTACTTTGTCAACATCAGAAATATTAGATATTCAGTAGATGAAATACCTGCATAGTGAGATAGTGTAGTACAGAGAGAGGAGATGTGGCTAGATTGGTAATCGAACCCATAACCTCTGCATTACTAGTCAGGTGCTCTAACCACAGAGCTTATATCAAGGCTGATATCTACGCTCTGTAAAGCCCTAATGCTACATCCCTCCCTCTTTAACTTTGTCTTTGTTCTCGGAGACCCCTGGGGGGTCTCAACCTATACTTTTGGGTACAGACGTCCCGCTGAGATTTTCAAAACACCCCCCCTCCCCCCATTCATATATTAAATATTTTTGAAACCATACCCATTCATATATTTCCATTCAAAATTCTTACCATTCATAATATTTCAAAATAGTGACTTTTTCATGTATAGTTGCTGCCCATGCATGAAAGTAAGTGTATGTTGTTATTGTAATACCCGAGATGTAGTTTATATATTCTGTCATAATATTTCATGAATACAAATTTTATCAGAGGATCGATTCCAGCGGATTAATTTAGCACCCCCCCCCCCCGTCGGGTTACTCTGAAAAATATTGGTGGTGGTGGGGGTCGAATGTGGGTCCCAAACTCCTACCCCATCGTAGATTAAATTTTATGTCAATTTGTAACCCCATTGTAGACCGATATTCTAAAAATATACACTCCTTCATAGAAATCTTATATGAATATGATATATGTATGATTACACAGCAATCAGTGATAATTTTAAAACAATTTTAGAAGGATTAAAAGGCTGTTTCCTGCACAGGTATAGGTGATTGACCAGTAGTATGTAGACTTGTTTTCATATACATGTGCCAAGTGATTTTTCTTTATTTTTCACAAGGGTCCTGTAAGGTGGCTTTCGAATTGGGAAAAATTGTTGAAATTTCAGTCAAATTGGGAAAAACGAATTTTATTGTTAATAAGTTTAAAAGTCATATCAACTTTATGACAAACGGGACGATTTTAGCTTCTCCATCATCAACTTCCGATATTCATGTAGCAATATTCCATCATCACCAGCATATGGTGTGTATGTCTCTCAACTTATTCGATACACAAGAGCTTGTTCTGTGTATGATCAGTTTTTGAATCAAGGCAAGCTACTTACCAGACAAGTTGTTGTTGCAGGGGTTTCAACAGTCACGTTTAAAGGCAGCATTTCATAAATTTTATGGTCGTTATAACAATTTAGTTTACCAATATGACCTACCATTGAGTCAACTGCTGTCTGATGTGTTTCATAGCCATTGTTAAGCTGTTTTTCACACACTGATTTGATGAGCGGATTGCTCCGTTTACCTGATCAAGGTCTGTGTTTGCCCAACTCTTGTTTTTGTATTCTATTTGGGACAAGTTTTAACGAGATTGATAACTGTTCGTTATCTTTGTCTTTACATCAAGCATTATATTGCCTTTACTTTTCAATTAAGTTGTGAATGAGTCATTGTCATAATGGAGGTAATTCCGGTGAAACTCCCAATTTTAATGTGAAACAAGATGCGTTGTGAAACAAACGACTGCCCCGTATTCCACATGCCAGTGGAAGGAGCTTGTCATAAAGGTTATGCATGTGAATATGAAAGGTTTATCCTTAACCATTCAAAAGTTACGGCCAATGTTAAAGTTTTTAAAATGGTAGGTCAAAATTGCAAGGTCAAGGTCAACATTTTGGTGCCAGATAAAAGGACTAGTCATAAGGATACACATGTGAAATTATGAATGCCCTAACTCTTGCCATTCAAAAGTTATGGCTAATATTAAAGTTTTTGAAAAGTAGGTCTAAGTTCAAAATCAAGTCAGGAGGTCAAAAAGTTTTGTACCCACGGAAAGGTCTTGTCATAAGAAACATACTTGTGAAAATATCAAAGCCCTAGCACTTATCATTCAAAGTTATAGCTAAAGTTAAAGTTTTTGAAAAAGTAGGTAAAAACTTCAAGGTCAAGGTCAGGAGGTCAAAAATGTTGGTATCCATGGAAAGGTCTTGTAATAAGAAACATACTTTGTGAAATATCAAAGCCCTAGTACTTATCATTCAAAAAGTTATAAGCTAAGGTTAAAGTTTTTGAAAAGTAGGTCAAACTTTAAGGTCAAGGTCAGGAGGTCACAAATGTTGGTACCCACGGAAAGGTCTTTCATAAGAAACATACTTGTGAAATATCAAGCCCTAGCACTTATCATTCAAAAGTTATAGCTAATGTAAAGTTTTTGAAAAGTAGGTAAAACTTCAAGGTCAAGGTCAGGAGGTCAAAAATGTTGGTATCCATGGAAAGGGTCTTGTAATAAGAAACATACTTGTGAACATATCAAAAGCCCTAGTACTCTTATCATTCAAAAGTTATAGCCTAAGGTTTAAAGTTTTTTGAAAAGTAGTCAAACTTCAAGGTCAAGGTCAAGGAGGTCAACAATGTTGGTACTCACGGAAAGGTCTTGTCATAAGGCAACATACATGTGAAATATCAAAGCCCTAGTACTTACCGATTCAAAAAGTTAGTAGCTAAGGTTACAAGTTTTTGAAAAGTAGGTCAAACTTCAAGTTCAAGGAGGTCAAAAATTTTTGGTACCCATCGGAAAGGTCTTTCATAAGGAACATACATGTGGAAATATCAAGCCCTCAGTACTTACCATTCAAAAGTTATATCCGAGGTTAAAGTTTCAGACAGAATGACAGACAGGACAAAACACTATGCCCCCCGATCTTCGATCGCGGGGGCATAAAAATGCAAGCAAAATTGGGAAATAATGGGCAATTTTTGAAAGGGCCGATCGAAATTCGGACCCAAAGTCACTGGTACCCCTATATACAGTCCCTGAAACATTCTACTTTACCACACGCACGGTGACCGCACGCTGAGCGAAAGGTGACCGCATGCTGAACGCAGTTTGGTGAACGGTGAACGCACGCTGAACAATGAATGAAAAGTGACTGAACGCACGCAGTCGGCACACCTCGGCCGATTACATCTATGACGTAGGTTTCCGGAATCAGCCGAGGTTCGCCGAATGTGAACGCACGCAGAACGCACGGTGACCGCACGGAAAAATGGTAAAGTAGAACTTTCAGGGACTGTATATAATTATATATAGACACTGACATGGTTAAATCATATACCCAATTGTATACAAAATCTGAAAAAATCAAACCCCGTTTTAACGAGAGAGTCGTGCGAATCGGGACTGCGTTCAAGATCGTAGCAGCTACGTAGGACTCGGTAGCGCTACGATCTTGAACGGCATGCTAGGCTAGCCCTGACGTAGCGAAAACAAGCGTTAATTCATACAGTGCGTTCAAGACACCTAGATTTCTAGCCGCTACAATCTTGAACGCAGCCCTGGGAAGCTTCTCGATCTTGTCAAACGCCGTTGGTGCATGGTGAATACGCAGTAGGACTTAGATCCGCCTAAATATTTTCTTTTAGCCAATGAAATCCTGCCTTACTTTACTAAAGGCTATACCGAAATTATAGAAATGGCGACGTCTCTGTAAAAGGATTACAGAAAGTTTGTAAGAGAATTTTCTCTTACATGTAAACAGAATCAGAAAAATAACAAACGAGAAAGAAAAAGAGAGATGACATCAATACATTGTATCGTTCACCCGCTTCCGGGAAGTGATACACAGTTTAATGATAGGTAAGAACGAACAAAAATCCCAGACAAAAAAAAAATCAAAAAAAAATCTGAAATTCGAGCATGTGTTATAAGACACGTCCGGTGGAATATGATAAATAATATTATGAAACTCTTATATATTCTATTCATACAAGATCAATATGATCTGTTTTGTATAATTGTGGTGGAAATTTGTGTCCGTCTAAGTAAATACATGTGATCAACGTTTTGCCAGGACATCTTCTGCCTGCTGAGGTCAGGACATTGCACCACCAACACAATACACAGAACATAACTAATCTATTACAGATGAGATGAATAAATATACTTAGTGTCAGTTCTAAAAAATGCACAATCGCTGTCAACTAGATTTATTTGTATTTAAAATATATACTCGAGTTTTCCAAATCAAATGTGGAGTTGCCAGACACTTTGTCTGCCATTTTTCCAAATTCTGCCAGACACCAAAAACGTATTGCAGACAATTTATAAGAATTACAATTTGGTGGGAAAATTTTATCAGATATTTTGACTGGCATAATAAGAGAATCTGTCGGACATTATTGTTATAGGCAGACTTTTGCCCATGTCCGACAGGATTTGAAAAACTCTGTATACTGTATGAAAAAGTTTAAAATTATTAAAATGCATTAAGCGACAAAGGAGGATAATTATACATGATATCAGAGAAATCAGATGTAAATTGAAGATACTAACCTGAATCAGTCTTCGTAGCCTTTTTTTACTACAAGCCCAGAGGGCACAAGTGAAGAGCTACACAAAATTGGTATAGCCCGAGTAAAAATTTACTCCAGGGATAGACATTAACTTTTTATTCCACTTGTCCATCGGGCAACGTATACTCAAACTTTCACTTGTCCGAATTGAAAAAACTTACTTGTCCATAAAATGTTTCATTTATGAAAGAATAAAAATAAAAACGCATTCTAAAGGTTTGAACAAATTGGGTTCAATTTCCCATAAAGAAATGTTCCAGATGTTTTTTCAATTCGGTAATTACGTTTTTTACCCGGTTAGAAAAGACAAAGTGCCAGGCAGCGATAGCAAATAAAGCCCTTATGCTGAATTTTTCACCAAAATCTACATGTACGTTTACAAAAGCACAGCCTGGGCCTAAGGTAAAAGCAAATTGATTAAGACCCGTAAATTTGTATTTCATGCCACCTGAAACTCGTGTTTTATTTTTGATTGGGATTTTCTTATCATTTCTCTACATTTCCATTTTTTCTATCGTCTTCTTTCGAAATGTTTTCCTCATGTGAAGCCGCCATTTTTTCACTAAACACTAGAAAGTCGAACGTTCAAGTAATTTTATTGGAATAGAATACAAGTTACGGTATGGCCTTCTAGAACTTTTGATAAACAAAAACTACGCAGCATCGACAGGAACTTAATCTTTCCGTATATTCAAAATTCATCGAACACAATTCAAAATAGTAACTTTTCCCTCCTGAAATACATCCACTTGCCGAATCGCTTACAAGTGTTGTTATCGAGTTTCACTTATTCCGCAAACTGGGCTTTTCTCTGTGCTCCCGGGCAATCGGACAACCGTTAATGTCGATCCCTGCTGGCCCAGAGATTCATTTAAGTTTATTTCACTAAGGTCATACAAGGAATTGCATCCTATTTATATTTTAATATCTTGCTGGAAAAAATGTTACTGGATCATTGGGCATGTGCTTCAATAATTTTTGGTAGCCTGATCCCGATTTTACTAGCCACGATCATCGGGCTACCGTTTAATTTCAAAGACTGCTGAATCTATATCTTATTTAGTGTATAAGTTTTAGTAGAAAGTATTTTGAAGAAAAAAAGTGAAACCTCTGCTTGACTTGGAATCAGGAGTCGTTAGCCGACTGAGCTACCCAGCGAGGGCATTTATAAGCGTTACACAGCTAGGGGAATAGATTTAAAAAGAATATACATGTATTACTGATATCATGTTTCAAAAAGAAGACAGACATTATCTGTCCTAGTGTTGGGAATTCAATGAAAAATTTGGAATAATTGGATGAGCTTTTTGGTTTTAATATCTATTAAGAGCAATTAAAATAAAATTTTTGTATCAAGCAAGAACTTCAGACTTCCTGTCAGTGACCAGACTTAAATATAATAACTAGAATCATTGTCTGAAACTTTTGTCATACATGCAGTGTCTCGTGATAGTTTACAAAAAGTGATGGTGAGGCTTAAATTAAAAAATTGTTTGTTTGCCCTTTTCCGACCCGATTTTCGGACGTAGGGTCGGTAGGTAGGTAAAATATTTTATTTTTCTAAGCCAAAAAATAACTTCAGTACGCCCTTATTTTTCTCTAGGTAGATAGGTCGATAAAATATTTTATT
>CAJDSM010000792.1:0-25510 GCA_903981925.1 Ostrea lurida | reverse complement strand
CGTCGTGAACCGGAAACTCCGAAACAGCATTCTGAAACAGAAACTTTGAATGTCGCGTCAAAACAGTGTCCTGTTACTAACAGGAAATCTGTTGATATCGCGCCGCTGTCCTTGGACAATGATTCGATTCGCAAAACCAAATCTGGACGCGAGATCAAGAAACCCAAGTATCTGGAGGACTATTCAAACTAATGACTTTGTTTAATGATGTTTCATGCAGTGATTCAGATAGAATATTGCATTAAGATGTTGTAAATTCCAATCTATGTTTTGAAAATTTTATTTGTCTAAAAGTGTGAAATTTCGCGATATGGCTAATGGAACCTAAATGATTATCTTGTTGATACTCTAATTCAAGTAATCTTTATTTAGTCCTGTAAAAGAAGGGGATGTAATGTATGCGACTTATTATGTTGTACGTGATTTGTTCTTAATATTGTGTTTCATGTGGACTCTCGAGTAGACTGAGATACTATAAATTGTGAACAGACATGGCCATGCTGTTGTAACCAGGAACAGTTTAACAAAGTCACATACACCCTTAATATTTAATCTGATAGGCACTTCTTGTAATTGTAGTCAATCATGGCCAACAGCCATCCTGTTTAAGTGCAAAACAGGTATTGGTAAAATTTTAGTTCGAACATATTCGTCACCTATGTGACATCTCTTGAAAAATTGCAAATTTCTAATGGCTTTTACAAATACAACCATTACTGCCCGTCAGTGTAGATAGCAATTCTTTAAAATTTCTTTTTTGCCTTCTTTGTATATTATTAATCTATTATATCATAAATTATCAGAAATTGCTAATGGCAATGTATTCCACTATATCGTATTTTTTCATAAATGTAGCGAATATTGTATAATCATTTGTTCATGAACAGACTGTTTTCAAGCATGCTTTAGAAGTTTTGCATTAAGGGAATAAACTATTCCAAAAAATACTTAAATCCATCAAATTATGTTATCTATGGATTGTTTATTCATGTACTTTTTAAAAACAAGAATGGCACATATCATTCTCATTGTTAGATCAAAATACGAGAGCAACACATTATATTAGAAAAAATAAGTGGGGGGGTAAATTAATATGTGTATATTTCTCTTATACGCTGCATATTTTTCAAAAGAGTTAGGACCTACATGTATATAGAAATAAATATTTAGAAAATAAAACCTTATTAAGTTGTAAAAAACCTGAATCTTTGTATATAAGTGTTGCCGTAACATTTCCGTGTAAAGTGTCTGTAGAGCAGAGAGTGTAGAACAAAGTCGAAATTAGAAAGAATGTTAAGAATGTTACCTAATTCAGCAACATCTGCGTATTAACGAATGTCGATCATGCGAGTTTCGAGGATGATTAATTAGAATTTTCATAATATGTTAAAATGTTTTCTTTCTTGATCTACGGATGAGGTTTCTTTATTAATCGGAGAAATCTATATATTATTATAGACTATATATTATTCATATATATATCACTTATATATTTATATCATATTATTTTTAGTATATCATATATACATATAATATACCTTATCTATATATACTATATATTCTCCTGATACACTCACTTATTAATTCAAATGAATGATATTGTCTTGCTGAATACACCGGATGTCTAACTACGCCTACCTCTTGATGATAATTTTTCTATCTTTACTTTGTGCTACTTTATTCATTTCTGTTTATATTTACTCATTTAATTTTTCCTCAATTGAATCAATATAATGTTATGTTCACTAAACATCGACTGTTGCTATGTTCACTCTCATTCTTTCTTACTTGCATGTCCTTTATATGATCAACCTATTCTCATGTTTAAATTTTTTTTTTCCTGACTAATTAAACACTAATCCCTACTATCACCTAGTTTATGAATTAAAATAAACCATAAAAACATACTATAAATTCAAATAATCATATCTTTTAAACATCAAACGCAACAATAATATCACGCTTTAGAATGTTCCTATCTGTTGAAGAACTATCAGAATAAATTGTTATTCGTGCTTATTTAAAAAAAAATTCACTCATCTGGGCACTATCAGGCCCCCCCCAATAGGACAGCATTGAAAGAGTTATCCCCCGTGAGTATTTCCAGTAACAGTATTTAAACAAACTCCGCGATGACGATTGAAATCATCGACTCGATAGGCGACGTCATTTCTGCTGATGGACTAAAATATCCATGATATTATTTCTGAAAACACTCATCAGCGCTGTTGTTTACTTAGAAAATATGTATATCAAATTTTAAATGTAATGTGAAGTAAATTGATGCAACATGCATGCAACCTGAGCTGTCCGAGCAGTGTTGAAAACGAGAGAGTTTTTGCAGTCTATAAACCATAGTAATATCGCATCTTCAATAGAAATTGTGTGTAATCATTTTGTTCTGCTGAATCTCAAGCATCTTCTTAAAGGAGTTTTATCACGAGTTCAAAAATTTCGTTATTTTTTGATATATCAAAGAAAAGATGCTTTTAAAATCATTCATCAAGTTTATTTGTGTCAAAAAGCTATATTTTCAAAGATATAGCTTTTCAAAGTTTGAATTTCCGAATATGCATATTTTAATCGGCGATTTTACGCGCCATTACTGTGTCGTCATAGGTGTCAATTGGGACACTTGTTTTGTTTAGATAAGCGACCAATTATCACGCCTGAAGACCCGTTACGAACAAATTATCGATAATAGGATTTAAACAGATATAATATGGTGTATTGTGCGGCATTTGGATTTTTTTTCAACACCTTTTTGGTCTGAGAAAGGGGTTCGTTTTCCCCAGGTGAAAATCGGTCATTGAGTAGTGTTTCACTCGGAGAATTATCGCTTGCTTTGATAACTTACAATATTGTGAATAATTAAATTACAAAAGTATCTTGAAACAGCTAATCATTTTTTTTTTAATCGGAATATTCTTTACCACGTATAGCTATATGCATATTACACGGGCCGTTTTTGCACGTGCTAAAATCAACAAAGTGATCAGCACGTTTTTGTTTTACGAAGACATTGTATATAGACTGCGCTTGCCACTTGATAGTGTTCAATATCCCCTCAAGGCAAATGCTTTCTTTCACACATCTTATGAGTGAAATAAAAAAAAAACAACCTATTTTGTGACTGCATGTTCATATCAAATTACACCCAAAATAATTCTAACTCTTATGTTATCAATTAACAGAAAAGCATGAAAAAATTGTCCGATGTTGAAAATATTTTGGATTTTACCTCTTGCTGAAAACACCATATTTCACCAAACTGGTACTCCAATTGTCGCACTTCCCTGAGAACGAGTCTTGATTTCCACGTGTCTTTTGCAGTAAACGACTGACTTGTTACTACATCTGTGTCATGCAACAATGTGTGGATTTTGTTTTTACAGACAGAGCTCTAAATAATTCGGCACTCAAACATACTCCTTTTGACAATTAACGATGGTGTTATATGACCTTATATCGTACATTCGTATTATCACCGGGCACTGCTGAGTACCACAAATTAAACGATAGTTTTATATTTTTTAATTTTATTTTTATAACTTCGACTATTTCTAAGTTTCTACAAAGGAAATATCGAGTCTGCTTAAACTTTCATGAACAAAATCTCGTGCTATGCTGAAATTAACATGATTACATGTGTATACATGTAGAGGCTTCGCTATCGTCGCTACTTGTAGGCGTATTTTCTTCGTTATTATTGACTGCTAGAGGTTCAAACATGTAAGATCGAATGTTCATTACTAAAGGTATTTCATCGATGTCATAATTTCCTCTCTCCATGTTCTAGAGTTGATTTATTTACCGTTAAACTCAGAGCGTTCACGATAATCCTACGGTCATCTGTTAAACTTTTGACATCTATGACGCAGTATGACGCGACAGTGACCACGTGACCCGCTATCTCATTAACGAAAAATTGACTGCGAGGACCCTAACTTTGAGGCGTATTTACAACTAATTACGGCTTTAATTGCATTTAATTGAACTGTGATGTGTTTTAGATTAATAATTAGAATGTAATTATGGCCTAATCTAGAAAAGTTTGAATCCGTGATAAAACTCCTTTAATGACCCTGGACACCAAAGGTTGAACTCTACTCGTTGATACCTTTAATTTGATGTATCACACGATGCCCTTCGGTCAAGTGTATACTTTGCACTTAATGACCCCCAGAGCACCGTTGTTGCATACTAATTGAATAGCGCGCGTTAGCGCGTTATGAAAATTTGTTTGCACACACCGTTGCAGTTATGAGACTACATCTTTCAATAAATCATAATGTATTGCTTATATCTACATTCCTAGAAAGTGTATTCGTTTGTGCTTTTATTGCATATGTTTTAAACTTTCCGCTCAATCCTTTGGGGAAGTATCGGTTCATGGAACAGCCATTAGGTAAGTAATTGTTACGCCACAATGAAATGTACACGAAAAACGATACTTACGCACACATGATGTCATATCGTACACGACATAAATGAATACAAAATTAAAAAATAATAATAATAAACTAAGTATTGAATTAATTTTTTCTTGAAAATAAAATCATGTCAACAGTTGTATACATTTTCAGAGCTAAAACAGTTCATATATTATATTTAAAACTTGTAAGTAGTCTTGATATATCGACCTCAACCAGAACTATGGTGATTCGGTCTTAGCAGTTATAAGCACATATCAAGAATAGATTCTAATGCTATTTTATTAGGGATTTAAACAGTAAATGTAAATATAGTTTTAAACAATTTATTTACCTTTATTAAAAACAAAATATATCAATAACAAATTGCTTTCTTACAAATGTTGTGTCTGATACTGGTAGAACGGGTAGATGAATCCACACCCTGTCACAAATTGGCTGTCATCCCCCCCCCCCCCGGGCACTTCATAATTTTATGGGTAGGGACGTGCCGCTGACATCACAGAACCCCACCCTTTTCATATATTTTAGATTTGAGAATTGTATACCATTTCATATAATTTTTGTCAAATGGTGGACATTTTCCCATATGACAGTCATTGGAACAGCTGCTGATTATAAACAATACATAGTAGTCATATAGTTCCTTTCTATCAACGCCATCAACTGGGTCTGTCATGTTAACTAATTAAAATGTTTACTTGTGTAAGATTTATCAGCTTCATCAACTTCAGATTAGAATGCTATTCATATATAATTACTAAATTGAGCAAATATTAATGGCCTTGTCATATATTTCATGCCGATTTCTATACCTTTTCATATATTCTGAAGTGGAAAAAAGGCTACCTATTCCAGCGGCACGTCCCTATCTATCAGTATATAGGAAGTGACCCCCCCCCGGGTCAATTCCAAACAAAGTAACCTCCATTTTATCTTGATCCAGTGTATAATCGAATGCTTCCGGTTCTTCTTTACGAGTGTTATAATATAATCAAGTGTTTAGAGTTTTCATAAAAGTACAACTCCAATACATGGTTATATTAATCAAGTATTACGTCATCATCTTACTCAGGCGACAAATCTCTAGAAAATTATTGTAATGCGTTTCAGGTATTCTCTTGCCCCAGTGTTGCAAGGTAAGCGATACGTAAAACTTGATAATCTTAAATTCAATTTTCAATCCTCTCTGTATTTGAATATCTATTTATTTTTACAGAGAGGATCGAATGCAAAGGATTGTCTCCCTTGACGGCTGGTATGTTGCTTTGTCTAGGAGCTATGGAAGCCGGAGGCGGTAAACAATCTTATTTGAATAAAAACAGAGAATAGATAGTTAATACATGTAGTAGTACGGTAATGCTTCTATTCCATAATAGTGGTAATACGTAAAGGAAAAAGGCCGAAACTGTCCATTCTGTGAGAGAAAGAACTGATCGAGGGCCGTAGGCCCGAGCTGAGTTCTTTCTCTCACAGAATGGACAGTTTAAGGCCTTTTTCCTACTTAAAACATGAATTCCCTTTTGTAGGATGGATTCAAATAAAGATGTATTGTATTCAGAATGAATTGTTCCAGGTAGCATGCATGCAATAGTAAAATCATTGTTTACGGAATAGACAGTCACAGGTAAGTTAAAGGTGCTCTGCATTTTGTTTAATGGCTGTTGTTTTAGAAGATGCTACACGTTACAAAAGCATGGAAACTTACAGGTGGGCTTTGTCAAATATATATAAAAGTGTGTGATGTATCTGAATCAGTTGAAAGTTCGCCTTTGTAAAATAAGCATGTCTTCCTCTTATGGAGAAAAGCGTTTTTAACTTGGTCAATGTTCAAAGAAACTGAATACGCGCAAACTACTGATGGTATATTAAGTGACATTTTGGATCTAGAAATGGAAAATAGTGAAACACAAAATAAGGAAAATTTTTACGTGAAGATGGGTTCATTTTCGGACATTTCTGACGAGGAACTTACGAGTGCTAGTCAGGATATTCAAAATATTGGGTACTTTTTTAAACCATTGAATCAAGAGGAATTAAACAGGATTAACAAAGAAAACAAGGAAAGGCAAGGTGGGCTATGCCATTTTTTAAAGTTTGGTAGCAAAACAGGAAAAACATACTGGGCCAAAATTCATTTGGATGTACATCACAAGAAGATATTTTGAAAATGAGCGATTATTCATGGGAATGTTAAAATGAAGTGACACAAAATGCAGAGCAAGAGAAAAAAGTGAAAAGTACCAGGGACTGGAAATACCACTAGTGAAATTAAAATCAAATCTGGCAATGTTTCTTTGGAGTTCAAATTTTGAAGATATGTAAATTAAATGTTGTATTGTTTTCCTCCTTGGGTACATTCCAATCTTTACCTGACACTGTCCATTCTGTTTGTTGTAACTGTCCATTCTGATTAAAAGAATGGACAGTTCTTCAAAGAGAATGGACAGTTTTTCAAGAAGAATAGACACTTACAGGTAACTTAATGGACAGTTTGTGGAGTTAGCACGACAATAACCTATAGAATGGACAACTCAAACAAAAGGTTTACGTCACAATCATTTTTTTAATTCTACATCTTTAATAGTGATAATGCTTCTATTCCAATAACAGTAGTAATGCCTCTATTCCAATAATAGTAGACCCGTGGGGATCCGGGTTAGAATATGTCCCCAGCATCCCCTTGATTGCGTGTCGTAAGATGCGACTAACTGGGGCGTTTAAAACTGTAAAGATCAAGAAATCGTCTCTAGATAACGACAAGCAAGAGTACTAGGGACCTATTGTATCCCGGATCCTCCCTGGGTAATATGACTACTAAATGTGAAAAAATGCTTAGGTAAGGAATATCTAGTATGCAGGTTTCGAGATACGAGGTCTTTTGTGTAGGAGATGCAATTAGTGGAACATTGAACGTCGAATTGGGACCGAGTTGGGACCGAGCGGTCCTTCAGCTAATGAGGAAGATGATTAATGAATTAAAAGCGGCTACTGTTTAAATAAGTAAATATAGAAAATACAAAATACTGTCAAAAGAAATATTTTACTAAAACAATGTTATAAAGTAATATCAACTTCTCATATTTATGTAGTTAAAATTCCATAATTACCTGAAAATGGTGTACAGTACATGTCTCTCAACTTATTCGATACGCAAGACCTTGTTCTGCATATCATCAGTTTTTTTAATCGAAGCACGCTACTTCCCAATAAATTGCTGTTGCAAGGGTTTCCACAGTCACGCTTAAAGACAGCAATTTGCAAATTCTATGGTCGTTACAACGATCTGGTTTACCCAATGGCATACAATCTGCAATTGGGTCAAATGCTGTGTGACGCCTTTCATAGCAATTATTGAGCCATTTTACATACATGTACACTGATTTTGACTGCGGACTACTTCGTTTACCAAGATAATGGGCTCAAGGCGGGTGTGACAGGTCGACAGGAGATACTTACTCCTCCTTGGAATTTGTAGCTCCCACCTCGTGTTGTCGTCCAGGGGTCAGTTTGCCCAACTCATGTTTTGTATTCTATTTCAATTGGACTTACAGATTGACCACTGTTCGTTATTTTTGCGTTTTCATCCTGGATATGATACCTACGACCAACGAAATGATATGATATAATAGGAACTTCATGTAATTAATTACTCCTTAATTACTCTTCACTTAATTAGATTGTGTATCATCAAATTGGGGTGATGAGAAATGTACTGAGTAAAATCACTTACGCAGTGATGTATATTTGTCCTACTCCCGTATGTAAACAAATTGTTTCGCGCCTTACTACATGTATGTACAAAAATTCTTCAAAGGGGAAATAACTCGTTCGTATCTCGAAACCGGCGTATTCTACCCAAATCATAGTCAACTTCGACTCTCTTAGGGTATCTGCATTTCGTCAAGAAAAAAATACCCAGTTTCCTAATTCTACGTTAGTTTTAGTTACTACATATGTATATGTAAAAATACTTTACATTAATGAATAGAAACCAACTCGACGATCTCGTAAAAAAGACGAACATAAGGTCTTAATCCTAGTAGAGAGAGAATGACTTTCTCAGATGGAACACCTTTTTATAAGACAGACAAACCAATAAAATGCTTAAAGTAAACGCTCTCTCTGATAAGCCAGTATAAAGCCTCCTAACTAATGAAATTGGAGAAAACAATAAATAAAAATATGTGATACTACTTTTGATGCACTGTTTGTGACACATTTCGAACAATAACTTCTCATCATTAATGATTGAAGCCTAAACAAACTTGGAAAACCATGGACAATAATATAAAGAAGAATTTTATAGAAAAAGCCTTTGAAAAGTTTAAACAAAGTCAAAATCCAGTGAAGAAGAGCTTTGTATGCATGAGGGAGATATTCACACCTTTCAGAAATTACCAATAGTATGTGGAAAATAAAATAACGTTCGAGAAGATTGGCAAAATGGCGGGCGCTAATAACATCCAAAGGCAAACATGTGACACATCGAAATATGGACTTTAAACAATCTTAAATGTATTACGAAATATATAGAAATCATGATAGACATAAAACATACGTTGGTCATGCAATAACGACGTAATTCATATCTAATCAACATCAATATTTTCGCACTGAAATAGAGCAAAACCGTTTGATTGTACAGAAGGGCGGAAAAAATATATTGCAAATGTAACCCTGTATACAATATTGTGTTTGTTTCCTGAGTCATAATCTTATATTTGTACATCTCAGATGAGATATCTAACTGTTTTATGTTTTATTTTGATAAAAGGACACGTCAAAACTATGACAAATTTTTATGTGATGCCACGCGTAGTTCTGATATCTGATGGCAGACCTACAGAGGTAGGACTAAAACGTGACGAAGACGACTCCCCGCAGTATGAAACTGATTCAGTAAGAGAATTAGACTTATACAATGTGCAAACGTTTGTAGATATATAAGCAGGAAATCCAACACCCTACTTTCTTATAGTGTCGGTTTTAAAAAGATACGAAGCGAATTTGGAATTTATTCAAGCTCTTAAAAGGCCACGACAAACCACATTATCGATGCAATTGATCAAGAAAATTACCCAAAATAAATACACTTCTCATAAACGAAAAATATATAGTTTTTATCCTAGTTAACAATGTAGATTATTTAATATTGGTTGTTTTTGTGTTTATGTAATTTGTATGTCATGATTGAGACGTTTGATGTTTGAATAACCAACAGTGTTGTTGCCTTTTTGTTGCCAGTTGTTTCATTGCTGATATACACATTCTTCTGTATTGTCGTATATTAGGCCAAAGATCAGCTACTACGAGCCGGAGTACGTATTGGGGGTGATTGTCCAATCTTCTGTATTCCGGTTGGATCGAATCCCGATGTGGTAAGTTAGATCGAGTCCTGATGAGGTAAGTTGGATCAAGTCCTGATGAGGTAAGTTGGATCGAGTCCTGATGAGGTTAAGATCGATCGAGTCCTGATGAAGTAAGTTGGATCGAGTCCTGATATGGTAAGTTCAATCGAATACTGATGTAGTAAGGCATGCTGTATGTACTGGTTCAAGGCTTATTCTATCGCCCAAACTGTTACTTAAGATGATCAAGTTGAAACTTTTAATGTCAATATTGAAATATTCGATAGAAAGATATTTTAAACAAAAAGCATAATCTGCTTCATGAAAAAGTGAAGACTAACAGTGATCAATCTAATAAGCCCAAAAACAATACAAAACAAATGTTGGACAAACACGGACCCCTGGATTCACCATAGGTGGGATCAGGTGCCTTGGAAGAGTTATTATCTTGCCATTATCTTGGTCAGGCAAACGGAGTAATCCGTAATCAAAATCAATGTATAAAGAGCGGATTAACAATCAGTATGAAAGGGGAAGATAACGAACGGTGAACGATCTTGTAAATCCCAAACATAACATAAAGCAAGTTGTGCAAACAATTTGTTTGTAAGTAGCCTGCCTTGATTAAAAAACTGATCATACGAAGAACAATATCTTGCAAACCAAATAAGTTGAGAGACATACACACCATATGCAGGTGATGATGGAATATTGCTAAATAAATATGGGAAGTTTACGATAGAGAAACTGATATTCTTGAGTTGTTAGTTTGCCGTTAATGTTAATGTTCAATAAAATATCCAAGTACGAAGCAGACATGGGAAACTCTGTGGTGTCCTTTATTTCTAGTTCGTTGCGATATACTGAATCAACATGTGGGTGAAAATCATTAATATTAATAGATAAAACGTCGTCAATATATCGAAATGTCGAATTAAAAGCCATCGCTAGATATATCCTTTATACATGTAGGAATACATGTAGGAGCTTTTGAATGAATTCTGCCTCATAAGAATATAAAAATAGGTCAGCTAATAAAGGAGCACAATTTGTGGCCATTGGAATTCCAACAGACTGTTGGAAGACCTGATTGCCAAAAACTACAAAGATATTTTCAATGCGGAACTCAGCATTGCTTTAATATCAACTTCAGAGTGTGTACGTGTAAAATCAGAGTGGAGTTTAACAAAATAATTTTTTTGAATGGCTGACCAGTAGATAAGGATATTTCCTTTTTCCATTTTTGTTAAAGAAGCAACTGTCTTTACCTGATCAAAACTATAGGCTCACGGCGGGTCTGATTGGTCAACAGGGGATGCTTACTGTTCATAGGCACCTGATCCCACTTTTGGTGTGTCCAGGAGTCCGTGTTTGTCCAACTCTTGTTTTTGTATTCGATTTGGGACTTACGATACTGATCACTGTTCGTTATCTTTGACTTTACATCAATACAATTATAATGAAACATTTTTTCCGGTAATTATATCATGAAAACTACTCGTCCTCATAGTTAACATAAACAGAAGTAATATGCGATACATATAATTTGATTTTCAATTTAAGAATAACTTTAAATCGGGCTCGGATCTTGCATACAGATTTTTTACTGTTGTAACGGGACCCACACACGGATTATGATAAAAATCCTTATGAGTAGCACACATGTATGTGCGCACATGTAACAGTTAACTGGTCCTGTTTATCCCGAATTCAATAATTGGATTCCTTGATTATGTTCAACACTTCAATCAAAACAAAAGGTAAAGTTTTATAGATTTATTAAAGAAGTAAAAATGGTTTAAGAGTAGTTGCAATTGCATACAATAAGTCATGCATTCCAACGAACTTCCATACATAATCAAAGTAAATAATTCCAAGGTCACATGTGACACGCTTGAAATAGCCAGAATTAAATACCATAAAACATGCGTAAGTAAGGAATATCCAATTTCTACCTGAACCAAAATGAATCTTGCCTCTGCCTGGGTTGTAAGGTATTACATTCTTTAGGCAAGAAAAAAACCCACCCCTTATGTTAGTTTAAAAAAAAGCGAACACGAAGGTTCTTTGAAGGCACGGGGACCTTAGTCCTTCGCGCCAACAGAACAGTGAATAGCTCTGCTCAATCGGGTCCCTTCCTGATACTGACGAGTTGGTGAAACAATCGATTTACTAAAAATAACGCGTCTGTCGTCCGATTCACCTTTTTGGTCAAGAACCAAGCACCTAGACAAAAATGCTGAGTTGTGATAAATGTCTCAATGCAACTTAAAGAGTAATACACTGCAAGATTGTCAGAACCCTATTCTACTCTTAGGAAGGCAGAGATCTCTGAATATTCTTAACCTGCAAAACTGCATAGATGCAAGGTGTAGTCAAAATTCAAAATTGTTACACTGTATTGAAAGATGAATGCACGTGAATTTGCGATTGATGATCCAATGTGAATTTTTTAATGGTGAATTCCACGAATTTACATATTTACGAAACAGTTGATCTTGCCTGATCCACGAAAATAGATACCCACGAATATTAATGAAACCACAGTAGCTTATAATAACCCATCCCATTGACCGGAATATTAAATGTGTTTAATATTGAAACAAGATTTTGAACAATTTCATCTTTTGAAAGAGTAGCTGGACTATAAGTACGGTTACCAAATAAGTGCGATTATCAAATGTGGAGTTAATGCCAAGTTCGTTTAAAATACAGTAACTGTTGTAATAATGAGCCTTGTTACAAACTTTGTTAGCTGGATTGATTGATTGATTATTTATTGTTTCACGTCCCACCGAGAATATTTCACTCATACGGAGACGTCACCAATGCCGGTGAAGGGCTGCAAAATTTAGGCCTATGCTCGGCGCTCAGGGCCTTTGAGCAGGGAGGGATCTTTTTCGTGCCACACCTGCTGTGACACGGGACCTCGGTTTTTCCGGTCTCATCCGAATGACCGCCCCATTCAGTCGCCTTATACGACACGCAAGGGGATGCTGACGACCTATTCTAACCCGGATCCCCACGGGGTGGGACCAAAACATCTATCTAAATCTTTTATCACTTAAGGTTTACGAAACACAGAAGACTAGTTGATATGGTACGATATTTTACTCTGATGTGTCTAATATAGGATCTTCATATTCCTCTTATACTTTTTATCCATTTTAACAAGGTATATATGAAGTTCTTCTTGTTCATATTTTCCCATCGTCTGGCATAACCTTTGACAAAATTCATAATGGAGATGAAATTCTGTCGCCAATTAAAATACCGAGGTGTGTTGAATTTAGGACCCTTTAAATAAGTGATATTAGGGTCCTTATTATAGGAATTTTAAACATTCTTTTTGAAGAATTTATCGATGGTGAACTCTGGACATTTTATCTCACCAAACTTATATAAAGTGCGACCAGCCTTTTATGTTAAGTTTGGGAGTAAAATGTCCCGAGTTACACATCCATAATTCTTCAAAAAGAATGTTTATGTTCTTATAATTCCAATTTGTTCACTGTATGGAACAATTTTAAAAATTTGAATAGTTCCTATGGCTTACGTTGCTTTGTTTTCATGCGCGTATTGCTGACGTCCACGTTTCGGATTTATTGATTGTGTAAATTCTCGTTTTTTATATTTATCCACAATCAAACCATCGTAATAAAGGACATTGGAATTATTTTAGAATATATCATCGTCATCGGTAATGACATGTCCGGTGAACTATAGTTGGCCAAAGACAAAAAATAACACGTAGGTAGATTTGGTATGATATTGTCAATATCTAGGACTTTAGAGGTTATTTTGTAATTAGAGTCTGAATGCTACAGTGAACGTATGTTTTGTAGGAAATGCATGGTGTAGAATTGAATTTGAAATGTGCTGGAACACAAGACTGAACGTTTTCCTGAAGAAGGATGCTGCTGGCATCTATACCTTTGTTTAGAGAATTTGGGTTTAAGGCAAGATTAGGAAAGAATACCAACCGATATCTAATATATTTATCAACATACCCTTGCTAAATTCATTAGTTTTGTTGATGAATGTCTTATTTGAAGAGTACAGTGATTCGTTTTTTAGTCTATATTGATCAAACCGAAATTTCGTTCACGAATTCAATTTCATGGTCATTAATTATAGAAATATCTAAACCACCAATATTTGTACATCCCATCGTAGATTATGAAGATTATGTTGCAAATTCTTAATGCGAATAAATTAATAAACGTTAAATGTAGGAACGTCAAGTTTAACACTCTGTAGATCAAAATAATTACTATGTCCTTAACCATTCTTTCCTTTTTATAATTACCACAAAATGTAGAAAGTAGAATGCACAGTTCAACTTTCTCAATGATTTATATTTCAAACACCATAGATATACCAATGTGAGTTGGAAGTCCTATCTACATTTTCGTTAATATTTTTAACCTCAATATCTCGAATCCGCCGGTATATCAAAGTATTTTCTAGACCCACAAGAAACTTTGACTGTATTTCCAAAATATTTGTCCATTTTGGAAAACATTTGTAAGCTCATTGTATTAAAGCCATTGAAAGAGAATATAGCTCTTAGCATACTCGTATTTGAAAAATCAACAAAAATATCCACTGATTGTGTCATTAAGTATGATTCTTGCTTCAGAGCAAACCTCTAAATGTTATTTTACATGTAGTTACGTTCTAAATCACATTTATTCAGACTATACTTAAACCAAAATAATTGTATATCCTTTCCTCTCTATAATTATACATGTTTCCGATGGATTTACATGCATAATGAAGTACCCATTCAGCCCTTTATTTAACAAGACAGAAAAGTATATGGAAGTAGATATAATAGTAAGATGGTAAACATGCATGCATGTACCTTAATCTAATTAAATGTCACCGTCCTTTGCAGACCTATTTAGAAGCTTTGTCAAGCACTTCAAAAGGTGGGAGAGTTGTGCAACTCCACGAAGTTCCGCATTTTGGACGATATAGTAAAAATCTGGTAAGGGAAAGATAGAGAGAGAGATGCAGACAGATAGATAGATAAAAATATATATACATGGAAACAACTAGTGTAGATAACCCTAGACCACACGATCATTCAATATAATGAATATTGTTGTGCTCTGTGTGCATTTGCATGAGATACCACATTTTGTAAACAAATAATTTTTTTTTGAAATTTATAATTTTGTTTCAAGCATTTTTTGTCCATAAAGATCATTTTATTAAAAAATTATCATATATCCTTTTCAGGAAGTAGCAGCCACTATATCATCTAATATTCCATTTAATAAGCCGGTGAACAAGAATACGATTCTCTCTGTCTTATCTCTACGTATGCCATACACGTGCTCAGATTTAGAAGATGGCGACATGGTGAGAATTATTTGATATAAATCACATACTTCTTGTTTTAACAGACCGAAATTACATTCACATACAAGTATTGATGTAAAGAAGTAACAATTACTCCAGGTTAATTTTCCTATATTCAGAATGCTATAACCGATTTTCTTCAAAGAAGAGAGAGTTTTGGGCCTCCAAAGGGATCTCCGAGTAATCATGATAGAAGCAAATTTGCTCATTCGAAGCAATCTTCAAGTAACAATGATGGAAGTAGTGATGATGAGAACTATCAGGAGTTAGATTCTCAGATGCCCCCATTAGGAACGAGGGTCAAGCGTGGTCCCAGCTGGAAATGGCAAAACCAGGACGCAGAAGGAATAGGAACCGTCGTCGGGCACTTAGCTGGAGAGGGTATCACTAATTCACAACTTTTGCAACAGCTACGTAAAACTGAGGGTGGGACGCGTACAATAGCTAAATAAAATAAAAGTTTTAATTCAATTCAACTTTCATATATCATAATAATTTCTTGTGTTTAATGGTCACTGAAATGCACAAGGTACCGGTAGGTGAAATTTGTTTACAAACAAGTGACTATGCATCATGGTTTAAATATGTTCCACTCGTGTAGCCTAAAATTGATCTTGAAGATAACACAGAAATAATATTTATTTACCTTTTTTGTTTAGATAGGATGGAAATAAAATGATTATATAAATCCTTTCTCACGAATATGCCGTGGACCATCTGTTATTCGTGTAGTCCATCGTGTAAAAGTTACATATAATCAGCAATTATCCATACAAACAGTGCATGTTCAGTCCAGTATATTACTACATCAAGTTTCAAATGTCTTGATTAAAGTCACCACTTTACAACTTTATACTCGCTAAAATAATCTAATTTGCACGCACAACGTGCCAATAAGTCAAGTACTATACAAAAAGGCGAAGTTAACATGGTGTTAAACGTAATCATAATCAAGAAAACATACACAACATCTAGTGTAGGGCAACACGGACCTCTGACAAAAGCGAAGATAGGATCAGGTGCCGTGGAGGAGTAAGCATCCTCTGCTGACCGTTCACACCCGCCGTGAGCCCTTAGTCGAAATAAAGTAAACATGCTTCATTCCAATTGATAGGGCGTTTTATACAGATTGATTCTGACCCCGCATTACTCTGTTTATCTGATCAAGGTGATATATTACGGTGGGTATCACCAGTTACTGTAAAGGGGGAAATGTTCGCGTGGGTTTTATTTTCGCTATATTAGCGATTATATCAACTATCGCGAATATAAAACCATCGCAAAGTGCTGTTCAATGTATTTGGGTGTATGATATTTACTATACGCTCACTTTAAACCAATGCGAAATGTTAAAAGATAAAAATCGCGAAATTTTAGCCCCGCGAAATTAAAGCCCTTTACAGTAATAGGGAATGCTTTTTCTCCCAGACACTTGCTTCCTAGATCATGAAACTGTCTTAAAGTTTACGATCGTCGTAAACCAATAAAGTTATACTTGAATTTAAAGATTGTTCTTAAAGAGGGTCACCAAGGAAAAAACACTTAAGTACAGGAGTTTGTCCTAAATTCTACGAATGTTTTGCCCTGTCTTAACTAATCGTGCAAAATGGCCATACTAGTTGAATTTCTGAAGCTAGTAAAAGAAAATAAGCGTGATGAAGACGTCTACCCTAGATGCGGACAAAACATTTGGTTAAAAAAGCGACAATCCGTCTGTAAATCAAAAACACAGGCTCATAATTAGAATTGTCTTTTTGAATGTAGACTATTCCTGTGAATATTTTGTTTTACAAAAACACAATTTTCTTATTAGATAAATCTTCAAATATTTGTGATCGAATAGTAACACTGATAGCTCGGGAAGAATTTAAAGCGGGTGGATACAAATAAATGACTTCTTATATATGATCAAATTAAGTTATCGTGTCATCGCCGGATCGATCGTCCGATTTTACGTTTCTTTAACTGATCGCAGACGTATACGCGAACGTACCACGCTCAGCATTTTCTCTAAGAATTACGACTTTTAGTGTGCGACAAATCTTAGTCGTAACTTCACGAGTAGTCTTGGGCTGTCGTAAGTGCTATATGGCAGCCATATTGGCCCGGTATTACATTTATTTACCTGACAGAGTTTGTTGACATTGGTTGTTTATAACTATTTAGTTTGCCCATAAAACTTGACATTGGGTCAAATGCTGTCTGACATGTTTCATAGCAATTATTAAGCTGTTCTTTATGCACAGATTTTGACTACGGATTATTTTGTTTACCTAATCAATGTAATGAATTCACAGTGGATGTAACCGGTTGACAGGGGGTGCTTACTCCTCATAGGCACCTGATCTACCTCTGGTGTGTCCAGGGGTCCGTATTTGCCCAACTCTTGTTTTGTATCCTATTTAGGACTTAGGACGATATTGATCACTGTATGTTATCTTCGCCTTTTCTTTTTGCAAATAGCCCGACGTGCTTTATACTGAACTGTTAGAGCGTAAAGCAATGGTTAGAGGTTGCACGTTCTACACCCTTTTATTTCATAAGGCATTTAGAAATGAGAATCACGAGTCATTCTGCTATGGCCTTATAAGCAGAGGTACCACGGATATTTTCACTTAATATTTGAACTAAATACTAGTATGTACGAGTGCTGTGGTTTGCTATCAATAATACATTGTCCCCAGGAAGTCTCAATACACAACCTTTGATCGCCAGGGTAGTTCTTGCAATTGTATCATTGGTTCATCCTTTAACGTGCTCAAAAACAAATCTGATGGCGTCACACCCTGTATAAAAAAACCCATGTAATATCCAAAATACAATGAGTGATACCAGCTGGATACATATTTTAAAATAAACACGTGATAAAATGTAAAGCTCTGCGAAACAAGACATCAATTCAAGTAAAATATGAACATGCATTTCAATATAGAATAATTAAACTGATGTCTCACTTGTTATTTCCAACCTTTAATATTGGTTCCAAACATCCGTGTATCCAGCTCCCCATGCGCGTTAAATCGTTAATAACAAATGAGAAGACAGTTATTCCTTATTTCTATTGGTAGGATACCTTCGTGTAGAATGGGATCATGGTCAAACTTATAACTATCGATTTGGAAAGGCGACCTATGACGTTGTCATATGTGATGAACCAAGGATCTTGAATAGCAGTGAACTAATTGCTGTAGGATGTCTTGTAGAAAGAGGTATATTTCATGCATCCTTCCCATTCCTTATTCTTTTGATATAACGCACTTCGTATTCATCGAAAGTTACATATTTTTCACAGGGCCAGATTGGAAATGGGGAGATCAAGATGGCGGACCTGGAAGTGTTGGCGCTGTATACAGAGTGAAGATCGACGCAACAATTTACGTATGACCGGTACCTTATTGATAAAATAAGCTCGATTGGGATTCGGTTCGGCTAGATACGTGGACTTACGCCTTCACCAAATATTGGAGCAGTCCTTTAATTTATAATTCATGTGTGGAAATTTTCATTCAGCTTGAGCCGGTTATAGCAATAAATATGCCCCAAGGTGACATTGCCAGTCGCTTCAAATGAGTTATTTAACAAGTAAACTAACTCTGTATTACTATTAACGTTACATTACTTACCTTCTAGGTACGAACATTCCAAAATAAATCGATCACACCATTTTCTGTTCAGAAATTGAAGAGTTTCCATAGTTTATTTGTATGCGGAAATACTATACATATATCAGTAATGTAACAAAACAGATTATAGGAACTCTTCAGTGTGACGGAGGTGAAGAAATGTTACGTAGAACCAATTTCTGGACGGTAAATTTAGTGCTTGTTTATATTTTGGGAATTACAAACCTTGACGGTAAGCAGTGCAACATTAATAGTGATAGAGAGTTAGTTTAACAATCAAATAATTTATTGGAAATCACAGTGCACTTAGTATATCCGACTAATCCGACGTGTTATTATAAATCTGATAGTATATAGAAATTCGTACATGTTCATACAGTTTTGTTAGCTCACCTGAACCGAAGGCGAAGGGTTCAAGTGAGCTATCTGATCGCCTTTTGTCCGTCGTTGTCCGTCGGCCGTCCGTCGGTTCCGTCTGTCCGTCCTGTCTGTCGCGTCTGTCGTTAACTTTTCACATTTTCGACTTCTTCTCAAGAACGCTGGGCAATTCAATCCAAACTTGTACACATCATCCTGTGGGTTAAAGGGGCTTCAATGTTTGTTTCAAATGAAGGACCAGGCCCCCTTCAAGGGGAGATAGATCACGAAAATGCAAAATAGGGTGGTCATTTTTAAAAATCTTTCTTCTCAAGAACACACGGGCAGGAAAGCTGAAATTTATATGAAGCTTCCTGATATAGAGGAGATTTCAAGTTTTGTCAAAATCATGGACGACCCGGGGGTAACGATGGGGCCACAATGGGGATCAAAGTGTTACATATACTATATATGGAAAAATCTTAAAATTTCTTCTCAAGGAACACACTGGCCAGGAAAGCTGAGATTTATATGGAAGCTGCCTGATATAGAGGAGATTCAAGTCTTGTTCAAATCAGACCCCCGGGGTACGATGGGGCCACAATTGGGGATCAAAGTTTTTACATATGATTATATAGGAAAAATCTTTAAAAATCTTCTTCTCAAGAACCACTAGGACCAGGAAAGCTGAGATTTATATGGAAGCTTTTGTTATAGTGGAGATTCAAGTTTTTTCAAATCATGACCCCCGGGGGTACGATGGGCCACAATTGGGATCAAAGTTTTACATATGATTATATAGGAAAAATCTTTAAAAATCTTCTTCTCAAGAACCACTAGGCCAGGAAATGCTGACGATTTATATGGAAGCTTCCTGATATAGAGGAGATTCAAGTTTGTTCAAATCATCGACCCCCGGGGGTACGATGGGGCCACAATTGGGGATCAAGTTTTACTATGATTATATGGGAAAATCTTAAAAATCTTCTTCTCAAGAAACCATAGGCCAGGAAGCTGAGATTTATATGGAAGCTTCCTGATATAGTGGAGATTAAGTTTGTTCAAATCATGACCCGGGGGTACGATGGGGCCCCAATAGGGGATCAAAGTGTGTCATATGATTAATAGGGAAAAATCTTTTAAAAATCTTCTTCTCAAGAACCATCTAGGCCAGGAAAAGCTGAGCATTATTATTGGAAGCTTCCTGATACCTAGTGGAGATTTAAGTTTGGTTCAAAATCATGACCACCCGGGGTACGATGGGGCCCCATAGGGGATCAAAGTTTACATTTGAATATTATATAAAAATCTTCTCAAGACAAAAGACAATCATTACCTTAAAGCTTCCTGGTTAGAGTGGCGAGGGCCAAGGTCACTCAGGTGACGCATGCCATGGGCCTCTTGTTTACTATTAAAATTACGCATTAAGAGAACGACCGCAGCTGTATATTAATAATGAATATACTCGTATGCATTTATAATTAATTGTTAAAAATTCTTAATTAGAAAGATAGAAGTTTCCTGTCTTCCGGGTTTTACCCTAGCTAGTTATTGCACGCATTATACGTTATTATGACTTTCATTTCCAGGTGCGATGGCCAAATTCTGTCCGAGGAAATTATAGATTCGGATACGACGGAAAGTTTGATGTTCAGATTTGGTAAGCTTCACGCAACAAATTATTTATAACTAGAAACAAAATTTACCAATGAGTTTGTTAATTGTGTTTAATATATACTTTGTTTATTTTAGTTTTCCTACAACGATTGAGATCAAACCAGACATAAGTATGGAGCATGAATATTTGATGAATAGCTGAAATGAGACGTATGAAATGATGTATTAAAAAAAAAATCTCAAAACCCATTTTTGCAGGTCCAGAAAGAAATCACGAACTTCCTTTAGAAGATGCAACTACTCCCTTTGTCACTAAATCAACGCCAAGTTTACTTAGAGGGCTTGATCCTTCTGGATCAGAAAATATAAAGAACAAACAGTTGACCGTCGACACTTCAAATTCCAAGAATACCTGCTTGACGCTACCGAAGAGGTCCTGGATCTGGAAAAATGCAGAGGGGAGTTGGGTGCAATACCCCGATGCTGTGAACGATAAAATCAACAGGACTTATGAAAGAAATCCACAATCTACAATACTAATATCTTTTGATGACCAAAGGTTTTACATTGATTTATGCTTAGTTTTAGTCTGTTTTGTAAGATTTTCAGAACAAGGTATGCGGCGTACCTCTTTAATGCAATTTTTACTTTTATTTGAACTCATCTCACATGAAAAATTCTTCAACTTTTTTCTAGCTTCCGAGTTGTTCTGTCAAAAAGCAAGCATATCAATGTTACAACCAAAGAAATCAGTGAAATTTCATGGAGATGGACACATTGATGGGGGAATCAAATATCCATTTAATGTGACCATGCGTGTTTCTGGAGTGAAGACCTTCCCTGTAGATGGCAGAGTTCTTAAATATTTCAATTCCTCATGTACTCTGTAATTTATTGATCAAATGTCGAAACACAAAGAAGAGCTTGCAGCGAATATATTGATAACAAAATACATGAATGTGCAAGCTACCTATATATGTAGGCCATTGACTTTTGAGCTACCTAAAAGTTTAAATCTAGGCCTGACAGGCAGAAAATACAAAACACAAAAACTATATTATTTGTTTTAAACTACATTATAAACTATGTACCAGAACTGTTCCCTGTTATGGTAGATGTAAATCTTTCACAATAAAATGTGAAAATTTCTTAGAATGTCGATCGATATCATCTTACAAGTACAGTTTGCAAGACGTGATACAATTCATGTTTTGATAAGCGAAAGAAAAAATAAGTACATGTATATCTACGTAAATTGAAGATGATGTTATGCATCATGGATGAATATTGCAGCAAAAAGTCCTGATTGTTATTTTCACACCGTGGGAATAACACAAGTTGTTATTTTTACAATGTGAAATTCAGTTAAACAATCATGTTTTATTCAATGGATACACTGTTAAATGATTAAATGCTCATCATTTAGAAGCGAGAATCACGTGTTTCGGTTAGACTTTGGAAAACGGAGGCCCCATGTCACGGCAGGCGTTGGCACGCTAAAGAACCCTGGCAGCTACGGTCCAGAACGCTAGGTATAAGTGTCAATGTGTGGTACTTCACCTACAATTGTTGACGTCTCAATATATGAAAAATTATCTATGGAACTTTTACTGAATTTTTGTTTGTTTTACAGGGTATTTCATTAGTTTTAAGGCGTCACCAGTTGTAAGTGAAACACCAGGGTCGTAGCAATGAAGGTTCATTAGCGTGCCAACGCCTGCCGTGACAATGGACCGACGACTTTAAGGTCAAATCCGGAAGACATCAGATCCTCGCTTCTAAATGTCGAGCGTTTAGCGAAGGAACAATCGCTACCTATTTTCACGTTTAGGTTTGACGCGGCCATGGCAACGAAATGGTGCTTGAATCAGCTAGGATTGTTGTTCATACATGTGCTTACTGTAATACATTTCAATAATGTTTTTTGCATTCAGAATTCCACGTTCCCACCGTTTTTTTTATATGCATATCCATCAAATAGTTTCGTCTTGTTTTTGATCCAGATGCAGTGAACAACTTTAACTTGGTTACAACACGTCTACTCCATTAATATATATTTAACTTGTTACCAACCTCAAAAATACATAATCAAAGAAATGTTGGGCCTGGATCTGTAGTTTGGCAATGCTACATGTAGTTTCGCACACACCATAACAAGCTTAGATGGCCCAGTGTAGAGCATAGGTCTCCATCCGCAAGTTAACCAATCTTTACCAAATCCAACTATTGGCAGGGTTACTGGGACAATGTTAATCCACCCAAATGCTACACATTTCAATAACAAGCCTCAACTCCCTATACGTGGAGGGGGGGGGCGCATATGTTTTTTTTTCTCTGGGGATTGTGTTACTCGGGTCATGGCGAGTCCATCATATCGATGGCTGATGGCGGACCAGGGGAGATAAAAGGAATATTTGGACCATCATCTGGCCCGTCGTTCCTCCCCCGTCTGTCTGTACGATGGAGGGCTGTGCAAAGTTTGTGGCAAGTTAGGCCGATAAATTGTCTACATTGTCTGTACGGTACAATGTAAACATGGATTGGAGATTCGCTAGCCTCAGCACGGCTTGGTTTCTCTCTCCACTCTTTTAAACGGAGGGGAGACTGTGTCTGGAGTGCCTCAGTGGTACATGGAAAGTATGCCTCCGTGGTATGGAAGTACCGGCACTATTACCCAGCAGCAATCCCCCGGAGGAATAGGGACATCAGATGGGCCAAACAATTCCAAGTCCTTAAATGTCATGCACACATTTGGACTTCCGGCGCCCTGTGAATACCCGGGGCCACCGGTTTGCCCGTTTTAACATAGTTATGTCGGTATCCGGCTTATCTCCCCTGGTTCAGAATTTGCAATGCGGCCATGAACATCCACTCTCCCAATTAGACAAGTGCGTGGCATTTGTTGTGTAACTGATGTTAAAAACGTGCACAGTGTGTAATCCTGGACATGTTTTGTTTGTGGAACGTGCACAGTGTGTAAATCCTGGACATGTTTTGTTCTGGAACGTGTACAGATGTAAATCTGGGACATGTTTTGTTATGTTACTTGCAGCATAAAATATCAATAAATGGTGTGCACTATATACATCTTTTAATTATTATGCAAGCAGGAACCTACGCAAACTATCTGGACATATGTATATGCGGATCGTATACATTTAAGTAGCTATCTAGTGTTTGTTAAATTAACTATTGCTGTTTTCGCGTTTTCGAAGCATCAGTTCGAATCTACATTGTGGGTATTTACCTTGTTAGATTAAAAGAGGTTGTAATCAGGGGCGCCATTAAGCCACACCTTTTTCTAATTTGTGCAGAGATCCTGGCTATTCTTGTGAAGTAAAATAAAGACATGAAAAACATTATCGTCTGATAAAGTGAACATACAATATCTCAATATGCTGATGACACCTCGCTTGCCCTATGAAGAATCGCCAAAATAAGTATTTACAGCTCTTGATATCATGGATTTCTTCTCAAAATTATCTCTTGTTTGAATATATAGAGTTCAAAAACAAAATATTGAATTGGATATTAACATCAGAAACATTTTCAGATCAAGTCGTTTATCACCCAAGAATGGGGATTAACAACGCTTACTTTGTTAGGTGTTAAATTCTCTGTAGATTTGGTAACTGTTACCAAAATAAATTATGTACTACTGCATGAGAAAATCGCAGGCATTTGATTGGACGACAAACATACAGGAGGCCATATACCCTGTCAAGAATAAATGTGAAACAGAATGGCTTCCATAGTTAACTGCTTCGCAAATGAATCGTCACTTTCTTTGCATTTATCCACCTAAAGGTTTGAATATTTAAAAAAAAATATTTGTAAAATTACATTTACTCACTTGAATAATCGTTATCAAGACTTCGCTCATGACGTAATAACGATGGTATGGCTGCTTGTTTGTAAACAAGTTTACTGTTTGTGACGTCATTGTTTAAGGTAGCTGTTTCATTTGGTTTTAGGCTAATATAAACACATTTATTAATTTCACAATATTTTTCACATTTCAAAATTGCGATGTTGACATTTAAAAAATCAATACAATTGTTCCAAAACGCTGAAAAAAATATTGCACATAATAAATGAAGATTTTCTTCACTCAACCTTTCTTTTATCCCAGTAGTGCATGTTCGTTATATGGATTCTTGGCAGGGTATATGCACTCATATTCTTACAAACTAAATCTAAAATTTGACCAGGATTTGTAAATTCATATACCCCTGCCAAGCTGAATATTCGATATTAGTTAGAGGGCTAAGTAATGGTGACTATCTTATGGAGCGATTGGCATGAATAATGGTATGGCGTATATAGAATTGAGACAGAAGCCGTGGTTTCCTATGAGAGCACAACTTTGGTATACCCTGTCAGAAATAGGGGACTGCAAAATGCCTTCCAGAGTTAACAATCATCTCGATACTTGGTAAGATCGCGGGGGATTATTCATGACCAGCTTGGCTGTTAATCCATCATCTTGTATTTGCAGGGTATTCTGGAGTCTCTCAGATTTATATGTGGTAAGTAATTTAAGGAGGAGGAGTTATATACTTGACTCAGTCTGTGGTAAAATGTAATTACCAAATAATTAAATCTTAATGTTTAAATCGACAGTTACTACAGACAGGCAGAGTTACAGGCTGTTCGGTTGATGTGTTTGTAATAGGAGAAAAGATAAGTTTACCGTTTGTGACGTCATAGTTAAAGGCGGCTGCAATATTTTGGTGTTAGGCTAATATATAAACGCAAC
>CAJDSM010000791.1:0-22988 GCA_903981925.1 Ostrea lurida | reverse complement strand
TTTCCATTTCATTCTCGTTTAAAAGTCTCGTTAGTGTGTGACGATAAATAAGTGAAAAATCTCTACTTTTTGAAGTTGTTGCAACAATACTCACACCACAAAAATTACCAACACAGCTGCCCTCTAGATATCTGTCATACTTTGATTTTAAATGTTTAAAAGCAAACAAATACCCATTACTTTCCTCAGCCAGAATTTCCAAAAATTGCAATATTTTCGTCGGTTGATTGTCAACTAAATAGAATATCAAGTTCTCAATCCTCTCGGCATTACACGGACAACTTTCTATGTTCTGTCTATGATATGCTGGTAATATTCCTGTACCGTGGAGTGGCGATCTGAGATGTTTCATTAGGCAATACATGTTCCCTCAAAAATACTATGTTTTGTGAAAGTACGAGTCTCCATATTTCACACACAAATTCAGTCACATCTACCATCACGTTGTTTATTTAGAATCATAAGTTACTGTAGTGGATATCCTGTATTGACGCCCATGTCACGTGAAAAAATCAATATGAACCAAACTAACTTTACAGCGTCACGGTGCGTAACTTCATTCTTCTTCCATTTAAACAGTAAGCCTATTTACTTGCGAATCGGATTTCAAAGGGAATGTGCAGAATAATATGGTAGAACCTTAATAAATCTTTGATGCACTGCATGTATTTATCATCATAAGGCAATATCAAATTACATGAAACTTCGAACAGAAAACTGTGTTAAAATGATGTTATTATTAAAAAAAAAGTATCTCAAAAAGTAGATTTAATTAGATATGAGGGAATATACAGTATATAAAACCAATGCAAGCACAGTCCACATAATAACCTTACATGTAGTAGACACTTGTTGATGCGTAATCAATTTTGCTTCAATATTTTCCTCCTCTTGTTTAAACTCACCACTGATTGCGAAACGTTTTGCCTCTTGTAGGTGTTGAATAGCCACGTGTTTGTTATTTTCAGATTCGTGCATTTTTGAGGATGTCATATAATAAAACATCTTTCTTCGCACTTCCATTCTTTGCCACATATCAGGTTTTTGTATGATTTGTAAGCAATCCTTCGATACGCGTTTATCTTCCTGACTAACTCTGATTCTTGGAATATCTTTCCCAACCATGTTGACACCAAGCAACAACATGGCCATTTTGACAATTAGAAACCTTTTGTAGTCTCTTCCGGTTTCTTCATTGTCATTTTCAAAATGGTCGATCGCTTGCTTAGCCATTCTTAAAAGTTTATTCTTTAGTTCTGCTGTGGGTTTATTTTCATATTCTTTAGACATCATGTTGAAATAGATATACAGTACCATGCCAGTTTCTCGACAGGTAGGGATAGTTAGAGATAATTGCATTGCTAAATCGAGGTACGTGACGCAGACGTCATACGGATACCCACCCAGACTTAATGCTGAACCATATCTGGCTAAATAAATCATTGTAGTTTGAGTTACATTTGCTGTGAATGGAATTACGTTTTTCATTTCTGAAAACCAATCTCTTGAGACAAGATTTTGATCAAATTTTATACGTCGTCTAGCAATTTCCGCGTCGACAGAGAGGAAATACAAATCAGCAAGACTTCTTGTTTTATCAGCAGACGCACTACTTATATCATTGTATACTTCCGCCCACTTAGAAAGTCCAAGGCTCTGAAGTTTTCTGAAACTCTCCTCGTTGTTTTGGTGAGATAATCTCATCAGAGCATGTCGGTATATTTCATTTCGATTTCGATTTGAATTGCTAACCTCTAAGTTGCTGGCGTTAATGGTTCTCTCTTGGCCCATATACTCGCGCTCTTGATCCTTTAAATTATCATAAACAAAATCATAACCATGATAGGGGTTTGAAAGCACATCCATAAACTTATTGATACGATGAGGTCTTTCAATTAAATATAACACAATCTTTTCTATTTTTTCTGCGTTGCACAGACATTTATCTATTTCATTCTGCATACTTCCGGGAATCACGCCAGTGGATATGAGAGGGGAACTGATGATATTGTACGCCAAAGTATCCCGCAAGTACACCAGATTCCGCTTCNGGATATGAGAGGGGAACTGATGATATTGTACACCAAAGTATCCCGCAAGTACACTAGGTTCCGCTTTAGAATGTCTTTTCTAATTTCACTCATGTATTCGTCCATGTTGCAAGTTACATATCACAATAACATACGTACATATCTCAAGGGGAAACTTCCATTTTGTGCTTGATATTCTGCATGAACATTTCTATTTTTCTGCATTACACACTATTATCGATTTCATTCAGCACACTTCCGGGAATCACCCAGTGGATATGAGAGGAGCACTGATGAAATTGTACACCAAAGGAAGTACACTAGGTTCCGCTTCAAGATGCCTCTTCTGAATCACCCAAATATTTGTCCAAGTCTTAAGTCAGATATCGCAATAACAACGTACGTTATATCCCGAGNCGCTTCAAGATGCCTCTTCTGAATCACCCAAGTATTTGTCCAAGTCTTAAGTCCGATATCGCAATAACAACGTACGCAATATCCCGATGAGAAATTTCACATGGTCTGCTTGATTCACTGCATGTAATATTAAATGCGGGGTTTTAATGCATCAGAACACCATAACAATGATGCTTTTATTTGAAAAAGTTTATTCACGTTAAAACGTACAAAGATATGAGTTATGTGAACTTGTCTTGTAAATACTACGGTTCAACCATTTCAAAGCTGATTTGTAAGATTAGTTTTAATTTGCACACATTAAGACTTTAAAAATATGTAAATAGATTAAGAGCTATAAATATAAAAAATGGGTTTCCGTTTTACTTCTTTCAATCAACGTTTTTCTTTATAAATTCAACAAAAATTAGAATGTTTTCTTTTTCTCGGTTAAAGCCTCCCTTTTTGCAAAGTCTGTATGACTCTGTCACACTCAGAAAGGCCAGGTCCCATTGTTTCAGAATTTCATGAATCCGCGCATTTGCAAAGTGATAGATCATTTTCCATCGTAATTCCATTCGATTCCAATCACGAAATAAGAGCATTTCCAGACAGGATTTAGCATGCATCTAAATGAATCTTACAGACAGGAACTGATAAAATATTACAAAATAACCCAATACCCAAGTAAATAAAAGATGTCTTTAGCATAACTATTCTACGAAAATCAAAAGAAACGTTATCTCGTTCTTGTGCAAAGTGATCCAACGATTCTTTAACAATTTTGATCAGATTTTCCCTCAGTATCTGATCTAGAGTCAACTCATATGCTGACATAACAAATTGAAATAAATCAGTAGCACTATTCCAGTCTCTCTGCATGGTTCAATTCGTCTCCATTTTCGGTTGCCTCTCGCACAGATTTTAATCCATCTTCGAGGAATCTCCCACTAGACATTACCATAGCAGAAGCCCTTCTGCCAAGGTATAGCATTAAGCTGACTTTTGGATTATGATGTTTCATGAATGAGTTCTTTCATATAAATTAAAACTGTGTCGCCAAATAGGGTTTGTCGTATTTCACTCGTCTGTACTCGATTTCAGCATCCAAAGCAATGAAATATAAATCCGCAGCCTTTTGTTTTTCTTCGTCACAAACACCATTTAGTTCTGATGAATTTAACCAGTTTTGCTTTAAAAGTTCCTCTTTGCATAAAACTCAGAAAGTTTTGAATTCAAACACAGTCGTTTTAACGAATGCCTTTCACTGACCATTTCTTCCCTATATTCGTTGTAAACTTGAATTCTCCTTATTGGCCAGTAAGCCTTATCATACCAAGCGATTTCATCTAACGATTCACTCCTCCTTCGACGATTTTAATGTTGTCAAGTTTTCCTTCCAGTTCAGTTGCAAGAAAAGAATACGCGTTATCCTGCCTCAAAGCAAGAAGAAAAACGTGAAAGGGACAACGTTGTTTTAAATGTAAGACAAACAGTCTTGATATCTCTGTAGGAACCCTACTTCTCTCGCGAAGAGCGGAATGAAGTTTTCTGGTATGATCCCTCCTGAAATAGGTAATCGTGAAGTTGTGAAGGTTCCAAGCATTGAACTATTTTGGTATGAAGTTCTTGCATAGCCAGTTTTCGTCATCATCCATTTTCACCTTTAAAATGGAAACTTGGTAAAATTAAAACTATCAATAATCGAACTATAATACTACATGTATATCAAAAACTGGGGATTGTGAGCTTCTCTTTTTGTATGTAATGTTGATAGTAGATGAATCTACGTTTAAAACAATACAAAATCCGTATTCTACATTTCAATGAAAAACCTGGAGATAAGACCATAGAAAGTATTTGAAGGATACGAAAGTAACTTTGTGATTGTTTTGTTTCAAATGTCTAGAAACATTTGTTAATGAAGACATCTTTTAGGGCGAAAATACTATATTAAATCACAAATAGTTCCTTATTCCCTGGTAAAATAATTTCAAGGCCTAGTGATAATCAGATAATCTACAGAATCTTTAAGAACCCTATATACACCTACGAATTTTTTTTTTAGACACTGAGAAAATCAAATCTCATTAAAGTGTCAATATTAAGTCTATCTAAGTTGTTTTTAATATATATGGTACACAGGGCTTGTGTAGAAAAAAAATCAAAACACCCCTAGTTATTTTTACTAGGGGTGTTTTGATTTTTTTTTTCTACACAAGTCCCTGTGTATGGTACGGGTCATTTACCCCCAGGAAAAATGTTCAAAATAATGCAGTATTGCTGAAAAGATACCGCCATTGCTCACTATAATGAATGAAAACATAGTTCAGTTAAATTATCTTTACCTACTGACATGTTACAAAAACTTGACCCGATTAACAGTTTGGTAATCCCACACTATTACAGAATATTACAATTTAGATCTAAGGGCAGATTACTCTAATAACTTAAATGTGTGCAGTGTAGGGGATCCTTAAATACACTGGATACGTACAGTTCGTTATGCTGGTAAACTCACGCATCGTTGAACTTGTCTAAAATTAACACTGCAGTGTGTTGAAATAAAATATACTAGATAAAATGTTACGGAATGTTGCTATATGAATTCTGATATGTGAAATATTAAAACATAAAATATTTACTAGTTTCATTCATTATAAGATGGAAGACATCCATTGCTTTAAGTGTATCACATCACGCCAAGATGCTTCGAGTAAGTTTGAATTATAGGCAAAAGTTGTTTTTTTTAGCTTTGGATTTGTTGTTGTTGCTTTAAAAATTCCCGTAGTTGTCATGTACAAGGATGCAAGCGACCCGAACAAGAAAAAATACTTAAAAACAGACAGTACTTACTTACCTCTTCTCAGTCTACAGCTGACGTACACATTGCTAAACAGAAGGAAACCCCCAGTCAGTTATCTATAAATAGCAAGGACAGACTGGGCTACGGAGTGTTTCAAATTATAAATAAAATATTACATGTATGACTAACACAATTGTTTGTGCATAAGACAAGATAATATAAAATGGACAATATAGAATATAATTTATATAATTACTTTTTTAAATAGGACAAAAACATTTATAGGATGGATAATAGAGAGACACTTACAGCTGATCATATGCACATGTACAAAAAAATGTCATTATTTTGTTATAGTAGTATTTGTGAATCTTTTACTCTTTGTGCTAGAAGAACAATATTTTTGTTTTCATTGTTCGAGAGGGCACTAGATCCATGCAAAAGTAATCCACAGTAATAGGTATTATCGTACATATGTGTGGGGAACGTGTTGTAGCATATTGGGGGCAAAAATTCTGGGTTTTCAGTCAGTCTGCACGCAAATAATGGAGAATCACAAAATTTTCCTACGGTATAGGTGTTGGTTAGGGGCTACAATGGAATGGAGTACTAGACTAATTCTACTACCTACATAAAAGTAGTTTTGGTATTTTAGGGACCTTGATGATGGATTGTTGTGTACACTAGGCGGTAACTTATTCAGGAACGTATGGTATTAGGGAAAGAAAAAAGTTTTAATAATGCATATGCTCTTGCTTGAATTTCCTGAATTGAGTTTGCTTGCCTTGTGTTGTGGAATCTTGGAATTGATGACTTTGGGCAGACAGTATTATGTAGATATTGGGAGGTTAAATGGTGGAAAATTTTAAAAAGTTGAATTAGTCTGTGATTTTCCCTCGAGCAGAAAGGACATTAACCGGTTTCTGAGTACCGATATAACTAATAACCTGAAACAAGGGTAATAACGCGAAAAAGACATTTAAACAAAGAAAGGGGTAGTACCGTAAATCAAATGCATAATAACTTGAATCAAGCGTGGAAAATTAATAAGAACGCGGTGGCTGATCCAGAAGGGGAGGGGGTTGGAGCCCGCTTTTGGTAAGAAATAATTGTTAAACTAGAACACTGACAAAGTCAGCAGGGGCCCCGCTGAGGCACATACATCTGCATATGGTGATAAAAAAGTATGCAAAAAGCTATGTACAGTTATGGGTTTTGAGTTAAAGTGTTCACAAAATTCTTGTGACTTTTTATGAAAAAATGAACCCCACTACCATTTTCAATATGCAAATCTGCATATGGTGATAAGCAAACTGTGTGCAAAATTTTAGCTATGTACAATGTATACATGTAAGTGTCCACAAAAAAGTGTTGACGGACAGACGGACGTCCGGACGGACAGATTGACGGACAAAGTGAAAACTATATCTATCTATGTGGGACCCTAAAAGTGTAAAGATAACGCAATTTGAGGTTCGACCCGCATTTAAAACATTTTCCGGATCAGGCACTGGAACGCAAAAGAAAGACGTAATGATGCAAATAAAGACACAGAAAACATGAATAAAAAGGCCCCATACTATGAAACAGCCGAAGGATTAATACCAAAGAAAGGCATAGTAATAGAAAGAAAGATTATACAAAAAGTTAAACGACCACTGTCTATTATCTTCGCCTTTCCGGTAAGATATTTCATTATCAAATATTACATTATTCTACATTCTTAATAATTATTTAGTACTTTTGATAAATTTGGTAGGTCTGTACCCTTCCCTCTCGCTGTGTATGGGTACTTTTCAAATACATGTAATGCGAATAATTATTTCCCTTCTAATTTTGATTTGAATGATGCATTCTCAGACCGTGCTTAAAACTCGCACAAAACCTAAATCAGCACAGTATCCAGGACGTAAATTTCCACAGGAAATAAGTCCGGGGATCCTCCCCGTGTCCCATCCGGAAAACAGGTTTCCAGAACAGGGGCTCTCGGTGATGTTGTCCGGGTTTTCGGACACAGCAGTATTGGTTCCCTCTGCAGGGTGGTGTGAGAAGTCTGGTCAGGGCTGACGGTCTGGCTCCCTGTGACTCTCTTCTGGTTTCAGAAACCTCATGCCCAGTTACCTTGAGGTCCGACCGGAAAATGAAGTTCAACCTCAATTGCGGCTCTAAGTACATTCCCTACCTGCGGTGTCACCTCTGGGAGAAATTCATGCTAGCATATGTGCAAGGTGTCGGGAATGCGTCTGGGAGCCTCTTAACGCTGGGTGCCACCATACATGCAGTCTGCTAACTTCCTATTGAGGCGGAAAGGACATAGGGCTACAAACGTGGCGGTGACACACATTCCGAGCCAGCAACACTGTAATATTGTCCTCAGTTTCCGCTCTCTCATAAATCATGTGTATGGCGGATGCCTTCCTTAAAGAGTGCCATGATCCACATCCAGCTCCGCTTTGTACTCTCGCAAGAATTCTTCCACGAGCAACATGGGGTCCTTCCAGGGTGTCACAGATAGGTCCACTTTGTGGACTTCTCCCCACTTGGATGGAGAATGGGCCCGCGATAAATTCCTTCAGTCGAACGTCTGCATCAGCTTGACATGGTGCTTGATCGGGAGCATGCATCCCATTGAAGTATACTGCTTCGTTCCCAACACGCTCACTTCTGCCCCGGTATCCAATGCGGCCTCCATAGGTAAGTCCTGAACTTGTAATTGCACCGAGTACCCCGTTGAGGGTCTTATTTGTCCAATGGCAATATACTCATTGCCCTATCCTGAGGTATCTGGGGGCATTCCCCCTGAGATTACATGTCTACTTGTCCTAGCCCGATCTCTGCTACCCCCTAGGTCTGATGAAATATCTTGTGTCCCCATCTCTATCGGGTTGCACTAGGCGTAGTGAGGTACTGGGGCAGTCGCCAGTGACATCTGGGTTCCGTCATATCACTGGGTAGAGGCTCCTGTTGACATGAATGGTCCACCAAATCCCTGAATGGGAGGCGCTGTTGACATAAATGGTCCACTGTACCTCTGGGTTGAGAGTACTGTTGACATCCATGGTCCATACCTCTGAGCAGGGAGTGCGAAACTTACCGACACCAAGGATTTTGGATGTGGCGTATGGAGGTCCTGACTGCATCGGTATCTGACTGGTGAACGGGTGCACAATTGCCCTGTCGCCAGTAATTGCCCAGCAGGGGATTCATGATAGACCTGCATGGCATGCTGCTCGAGGGGTGTCCCCAGGGTAGAATATTATATTGACTCCCACTTGGGAGTGGTCCAGTCGCAGTTGATAGGGCACTGGATTCCAGCGCTACATGCATGGGTGTCGAGGAATCAAATGCATCGTTTACTGGCATGAAACCGTGAGCCCTCTTTTCTAAACTCTGAAGGTTGTTAGTGCACAAATCCGACCTATTGGCATCAACCCCCAAAACGGATGATATCTCACTATGGGGAACATAGGGTACAGGTGGGCATTGAACAAAACCTCCAAGTAATGTCCCCCTCTAGAGGAGAGGGCATGGGAGCGTTGCAAAATAACTTCTACTCCAGGAAACCTAACATTCCTTCACCTGGGAAAGCACTTCTGGTGTTACTTGCAACCCAAGACCACGACGAAACACAAGTAGACTGATAACCACCACTCCTAGTCGGTAGTGCACGAGTGACCATTGCCCACTGTCAGTCATGGGACAGACTCTGTGTTGTTTCAACATTCCAACCTCCTAACTCCAGTTCAATCCTAGCAGAGGGAACAGGCTCTCTAGTCCCTTCAGAAGATCCCCTAATAGTTCTGGCACGCTACCCCGACTCCCTCAAGTGAAAGGGGTTAATAGGTCAAGGATCCTTAGTAGGCACTCCAATATACTCGCCAGGTGGCACCGCCCTTCCTGACTGGATAGGCGAACTACTCTGGCAGAACGAGTGTATAAACCTATCTGTATAATATGGGCTGTTGGCCAGCACCAACGTGCTCCTGTCTGGGTCAGTAACATCCCTACCCTGTCTCAATACCCATGGAGCGATTATTATCCCCTCCCAGGGATGTCGGATCTATCAGAGTTATTGTTGTGTCCGGGATGTAGCTAAGAATGGGAACAGAAAATGTCTCACTAAATGACAAGTCTATCATGCACACAAAAATGAAAATAAAATTAATGATCGAAATCACAGAATAAAGAACGCAATAAGAACCTATTGATTATTTGTCAGCCTAAGAACCTATTGATTATTTGTCAGCCCGCGGGCTGACATATTATTTGTGGGTTTATCTTGAACTGCGCGTGCGTTACTGGGATTGTGGGAATGAAATACGAAAAAATTAGGAATCTGAATTAAAAAGGTTTCTTATGAAGAAGTTCAGTGATATCAACACTTAAACTATGATATAAGAAAACCCAATAGAGAAAATGATAAACAATAGAGAAAATGATAACGATTCTTGGGAATGAGGTACATGTAATCAATAAACATTTTCTCAAAATAGACTCCGTCATAAAGAGGTATCATTCTATATATAGAGGTCGCGTCACTACGCACGCTAGACGCCTCGACGGGGAGTAGCAAGGCCCCTTCTGGACAGTCCACACTGTAAATGTAGTCCTCAATTAATCAAGCTAGTAGCTTTCAAACTAGAAATCTGAGCTAAATTTAGTAGTACTAACCCTCTAGAATATGATCTTTAAAAAAAATCCTCAATAAACGCGGTACACTCTATTATTAGATGTGCAACGGCTTGGCGTACAGAACTGCATTTTTTTTTGGTACTAACACTTTCAAAATACGAGTTAAGGGAAAACAAGAGGGGATGAATCTGTGTACTGAGACTTCACATCAGAGACTATATAACTATATGTCTCTGTTCCACATAGATTAAAAACTTCTTTTTTTATAATCAGGTACATCTTTTTGCATTAAATCATTCGGCAAAACCTCGGTTTTGTTAAATTAAAAAAAAAAACAAAAAACCACTAAGCACCATATTTCCTCTCAAATAAGATAATCTACTGCACTGACTCTCTAAGTTTTTTTTTCAAAAGCTAAACTTGTAAAGATGTCTTCGTAATACTATCACTTTCAAAATACGGGTAAAGAAAAAAAAAAAAAAAAAAAGAGAAAAAATCCTTGTAGTGGGACTTCCTCAAACATTAAAAACTTTTTAAAAATATATATATATAATCGGGTATCGGGAAGATCAGTATTTACAATTACACGAAAAATTTACACCTTTTTCACAAAATATCTAATGATTGGAAATCTTTTATGCTGTCAAATTTCATTCATTATTTTATTTGTTAGTTTGCTTTCAACTGCATCTCCTTTCCAGTTATAATATTTTCTGACGTTTACATGTAAAAAAATCACACATGTACGTAACCGTTTAAAACAACAACAAAACACAAGGCCTGATCAAGCAGATGTTGTGTATAGTGCTTTCTCGGACGTCCGGAAGCATTGTTTGCATGCTGTTTTCCTGTATGTCAGCAGCGAGACGTGTGGATTGGTCTATATCTGTAAAAAATCGCCAAAAAGATAACATTCTAAAAATTCCCAGAGGAGTGTGCGCCCTTAAATCCACCTCTGATTATTTCAATTAACACACGCCATAAAAAAAAAAGAAGCTGAAAAAAGAAAAATTCCATCACTTTCACTTCATACAGTCTACTGGCTGACTCCCTAAGCTTTTTTCAAAAGCTAAACTTGTGAATTAATTTTAATAGAAAAAATACACCAAATTGATCAAACTGATGCCTATCACATGCTGCAGCAGGGGACCAAATTGGCTACGAGAATTAACATGAGAAAAAAAAATTGACAGGCCCCTGGCCCACCAAATATCGGGCTTCGAGTTGTGGGCCAATATTGTCGTTATTCAGATTTAGTAATTGATTGATTGATCATTTATTGTTTTACGTCCCACCGAGAATATTTCACTCATATGGAGACGTCACCAATGCCGGTGAAGGTCTGCAAAATTTAGGCCTATGCTCGACACTCAGGGCCTTTGAGCAGGGAGGGATCTTTATCGTGCCACACCTGCTGTGACACGGGGCCTCGGTTTTTGTGGTCTCATCCGAATGACCACCCCATTCAGTCGCCTCCTACGACATGCAGGAGGATGCTGAGGACCTATTCTAAACCGGATCCTCACGGGTCTCAGATAAAGTATAGAAATACAATGTTTAGTCTCAGGGGTTCTCCTGAGGGAGGCTCACCTCAGGGTCCACAATACGACTCGCTGAAAGATTTGTGTATTCTCACTTGCAAGAGCAGAATTGGAATGATGTGTTCTCAGGCTGTGCGCAAAACCCGCGCACGGCTTACGTCAGCACGATAGTAATATTGAATAGCGATCCTAATTGTTCACAAATGATTAGAAGGCTTTTTACCATATATGGGTTTTGAAAAAAGGATACGAATAATTTAAAAGATTTTTGAAAATTTGTTGGATGAAAATGCAGTATTTTGTAAAAACACACGCGGATTTCTTATCGTCTATTCTCAAACTTTCAGTGTCAAAATCTTCTAAATGTCTAAAAATATGAATGACTTTGACAAAATATTTAAGGTCAATGATTTAAGATTGAAAGCTGAAACGTTATTATGCCGACAACCCTCTATGTTCTGTCTATGCTATATTGACAATATCCCTGTACCGTAAAGTGGCGATCTAAGATGTGTATAGGCAGCATTGTCTCTCCGAAATTCAATGTTTTGTGAAAGTACGAGTCTCTATATTTCACACACAAATTCATTTACATCTACGATCACGTTGTGTATATAGAATCACAAGTTATTGTTGTGGAGAATTTTAGATATATCCTGTATCGACGCTCGTGAACGTCAAAGAAAATCAAAATCAACCACACCTAAAAAATTATATTCTACAGCGTCACGGTGTGTACTGTTAAATATTTCTGTTATAATTTCTATTTACCTAAATGTAAGATATAAAATGGCGAAGTAACAAAATATCAAACGTAATCATAGTCCCAAAAACACATACAAAATCGAGTGTAGGGCAACACGGACCTTTGACAAAAGCGAAGGCAGGATCTAATATGCTATTTCTATGGGCTAATTATATATGTTAAAAAATATTTTTGAATGACAGTGGTTAATGTAATATCTGGTATTCACGAAATTTGAATTCCAAGTGGGTGAAATATACAATCAGTTTAAATCAATTTTGGATGTCAGAGATGAAAATTTCTTTAAAAGTAGTTAAGGTCACATGCAACGTTCGTTATCTGTATATATTTAAAAAAATATTCTTGATGTAAAATCATAGTACTCCAAGATATTCCTTGAGAAAAAATAATCAGACTCTATTAACTTAGTTTTGGAAAAGAGGAATTCAATTTGTACCATTATTTATACCTAATGTCTGAGTTACTTCTCTTTGCAAAAAGCAAATGCATTTGCACCTGTACATAGACAATACATACTAAAAAAACCTGTCAGTTGTTTGTATAATTATATTTTAATCGTCATCAAATAATTCGGAAGGAAGTGGATGATCTGTGCGTTTCCTGTAACTCTTATTATCATTATTGGAAGTCTTCAATATTGGAGATAGAAAGTACATTGCGTATGTCCTTAATTATAAAATGTTTATTATGGATTATTTAGACATGTTAAATGATAATGATTGAATAACCCTAGCAAAATTCGGAACATGAAATCATCGTTTAGTCGGACCTGGACTTTGGTCTTCTGTTATCTATTAGAATAGGTTATGTAGTATGTACAACTCCAATACTTGGGATAAATCGAGTGAATACCATTTTATAGAATATGAAGAGTTGAAAAACAAAAGAAATGTATATTGAAAAGGAGCTACAAATATGGCAGTAGGNACTCCAATACTTGGGATAAATCGAGTGAATAACATTTTATAGAATATGAAGAGTTGAAAAACGAAAGAAATGTATATTGAAAAAGAGCTACAAATGTGGCAGTAGAGTTTCACCTTTTTTCACTTCTTTCAATCAACATTTCTCTTTATAAACTTAACAAAAATTAAGATGTTTTGTTTTTCTTGGTTGAAACCTCCTTCTTTGCTAAGTCTGTATGATTCTTTCACACTGAGAAAGGCCAGATCCCATTGTTTCAGAAGTTCATGAATCCGTGCGTTTGCAAAGTGATAGATCATTTTCCATCTTAATTCCATTCGATTCCAGTCCTGAAGAGCATGTTCCAGACAGGATTTAGCATGATCTAAACGAGTCTTATGGACGGGAACTGATAAATATCACAAAACAACCCTATTCCCAAATAAACAAAAGATGTCTTCAGCATTACTATTCTAACGAAAATCAAAAGAAATGTCATCTCTTTCTTGTGCAAAGTGATCCAAAGATTCCTTGGCCATTTTTGATAAGATTTTTCCCTCAGCATCTGATCTAGAGTCAACTCATACTGCTGACATAACAAATTGTAATAAATCAGTAGCACTATTCCAGTCTCTCTGCATGGCTCAATTCGTTCTCAGCATTTTCGGTTGCCTCTCTGACAGAATTTAAGCCATCTTCCAGAAATCTCCCACTAGACATTACCATAGCAGAAGCCATTCTTCCAAGGTATAACATTAAACTGACTTTCGGATTAGATGTTTCATGGATTATGTTTTTCATATGTTTTAAGACTGTGTCACCAAATAGGGTTTTGTCGTACTTCACTCGTCTGTACTCGATCTCAGCATCTAAAGCAATGAAATATAAATCAGCAGCCTTTTGTTTCTTTTTGTCGCTAATATCAAATAATGCGGATGAATCCAACCAATTTTGCTTTAAAAGTTCTTGTTTAGCATAGAACTCGGTATGCTTTGAATTTAAACACAGTCGTTTTAACGAATGCCTTTCACTGACTATTTTTTCTCTATATTCGTTGTAAACTTGAATTCTCCTTATGGGCGAGTAAGCCTTATCATACCAAGCGATTTCCTCTAAAGATTCGTTCTGCCTTCTTCTATTTTTAATGTTGTCAAGTTTTCCCTCCAGTTCAGTTGCAAGAAAAGAATACGCGTTATTCTGCCTCAAAGCAAGAAGAAAAACGGGAAAGGGACAACGTTGTTTTAAATGTAAAATAAACAGTCTTGCTATCTCTGTGGGAACCCTATTTCTCTCTCGAAGAGTNAACGGGAAAGGGACAACGTTGTTTTAAATGTGAAATAAACAGTCTTGATATCTCTGTAGGAACCCTATTTCTCTCTCGAAGAGCGGAAATGAAGTTTTCTGGTATGATTTTCTCCTGAAATAGGTAATCGTGAAGTTGTGAAGGTTCTAAGCATTGAACTATTTTGGTATGAAGTTCCTGCATAGCCCTTTTTTCGTCATCATCCATTTTCACCTTTAAAATGGAAACTTGGTAAAATTAAAACTATCAATAATCAAATACATGTTTATAAAAAAACCATGGGAAATGTGAGCCCGGGGGCGGGGAGGGGGCAATCACTTTATATTAGGTGTCTGAATAGTGGTATACGAAACAATTCTAAAATGGGGTTTGGTGTTACATACAGATCAATCACCTATATGTGTGCAGGAAACAGCCTTTTAATATAATTATTACTGATTGCTGTGTAATCATACATAAAACTTATAATAATTCATATGAGGGTTATATGAAGAGATATGTATTTTTATAATATCGGTCTAAAATGGGGTTACAAATTGACATCAATTTAGTCTACGATGGGGTAGGGATTCGGGACCCACATTTGAGCCCCTCCCCATATTTTTCAGAGACCCACGGGGTTGTGAGATTCTCTTCTCGCATGTAATGTTGATAATAAGTGAAAATATGTTTAAAACAATATAAAACCCGTATTCTACATTTGAATGAAAAAACCTGAAGATTAAGCCATAGAAAGAATCTGAAGGATACGAATAGCAACTATGTGATTGTTTTGGCCTAAAATGTCTAGAAACATTTCTTATAGAGAAATTTTGAAGGCGAGGATATATTAAATCATAAACAGTTCCTTATTCTCTTAGCTTGTAAATAAATTCCAAAGCCTAATGATAATCAGATAATCTACAGGATCTTTAAATACCCACAGTTCTTTATGCTGTGAAACTCAGGTGTCGTTGATCATGTCTAAAATTAACATAACAGTGTGTTGAAATAAAACACACTAGTTAGATAAAATTGTTTCGAACATAATTTGCCACACGAATTCTAATATCTTGGAAACATTACATTTACATTATTTACTAGTTTCATTCATTATAAGATAGAAGACATTCACTGCTTAAGTGTATCATTTTACTCCAAAAATGTTTCGTGTAAGCTTCATGTGCTCTTCATGAATGATAGGTATAAAGATTTATTTGTTGTTTTAAAATTTTCAGTAATTGTCATGTACAAGAATGCATGCGACCGAACAAGAAAAATACTTAAGAACGACATAGTACATGTACTTACCACTTCTCTCCAGCTTTACGCAATAACGTACACCATAGGCTAGCTTAATAAAGTAAGGAAAACCCCAGTGGTGTATCTATTTAAATAGCAAGGACATAAAGACTGGGCTACGAAGTTGAACTTCTTGATGTTTCAAATCATAAATGAATATTATAACTAACACAATTGTTCGTGCATAAGGCAAGATTAATATAGAATAGACAATATAGAATACATATTTCTTTTTTAAATAGACCTAAAACGTTTACTAGTAGGATGGATACAAGGCAGACACTTTCAGCTTATCATGTACATCATGGATAGTAGTATTTGCGAATATTTTACTCTCTATGACAGATCTTTGTACCAGAAGAGAAATATTGTTTGTATTCATTGTTCGAGAGATCACTAGATGATCCCACAGTAATAGGGTAGTTTATTGTACGTATTGGGTGGAAACGTGCTGTAGCATGTTGGAAGCAAAAAATAAGGTAATGTTCTGGGCTTTCAGTCACCCTACACGCAAATAATGGAGAATCACACATTTTCCTCCGATACAGGTGTTGGTTTAGTGAGCTACATTCAAGCCTTAATGTGGAATGGAGTATTTTACTAATTCTACTAACTACATAAAGGTAGTTTGGTATTTTAGGGATCTTATATTTTAGAAACAATTCGAAACTCAGTAATGATGGATTGTTTTGTACATTACTTGTTTCAGGAAGTATGGTATTATAGGGATTGATTATTTTTTGTTTTACGTCCCACCGAGAATATTAGGGAAGAAAGAGTTGTAATAATGCATAGTCCTTGCTTAAATTTGCTGATTTGAGTTTGTTTGCCTTGTATTGTGGCATCTTCGAATTGATCACTTTGGGCAGATAGTATAGTGTAGATATTCGGAAGTTAAATGGTGACATTTTTTAAAAAGTTGAATGAGTCTGTGATTTTTTCTCTCGAACAGAAATAGACACCCAACCGGTTTCTTGAGTTACCAATATAACTGATAACATGAAACCAGGGTAATAACGAGAAAAAGGCATTCAACACAAAAGAAAGGCGAAGTACCGTAAATCAAACTCGAAATAACAAGAATCAAACGTGTAAATCAATAAGAACGCAGTGGCGAATCCTGAATGGGGGAGGGGTTGGGGTTGGACCCCGCTTTTGGTTAGAATTAATAGCTAAACTAGAACACTGACACAGTCAGTAAGGGTCCCACTGAGGCAAATGTTTTACTAAATGCATCTGCATATGGCGATAAATAATTATGTGAATTTCAGCTATGTACAATGTATGGGTTTTGAGTTAAGGTGTTCACAAAATATGATTTTCAAAATCTGCGACTTTTCATGATAAAATATCTCCCCCCCCACCAATTGACATTTTACAACGAAATTTCAATGTGTAAATCTGCATAATTATGGTGATGAACAGGTGTGCAGAATTTCAGCTATGTACAATGTATAGGTTTTGAGTGATGACGGACAGATGGACGTCCGGACAGACAGACGGTCGTCGCATCTGTCGATGTGGGGCCCTAAATATAAAAATAACGCAATTTGAGGTTAGATTCGCAATTTACTTCTCTTTCAGATATTTCCGGATCAGGCGCTGGAACGCAAAAGAAAGACGTAATGATGGAAATTAAAGGCACATAAAATATGAATAAAAAGGCATAATACTATAAAACAGCGAAGGAATAATACCAAAGAAAGGCATAGAAATAGAAAGAAAGATTATACAAAAAGTTAAACGATACAAAAAGTTAAACGACCACTGTCCATTATCTTCGCCTTTCCAGTAAGGTATTTCATAATCAAATATTACATTCTTGATACTTATTCAGTACTTTTGAAAATTTTGTAGATCTGTACCTTTACCTCTCGCTGTGTATGGGTACTTTTCAAATAATGTGAATAATTATTTCCCTTCTAATTCCCATTTGAATGATGCATTCTTACACCGTGCTTAAACCCGCACAAAGCCTAAATCAGCACAGTATCCAGGATGTAAATTTCCCCATCTACATCCCAAGTCCTACCCTTGCCCCACCCAGAAAATAGGCTTCCAGAACAGGGGCTCTCGGTAATGTTGTCCGGGTCTTCGGGCACGGCAGTGTTGGTTCCCTCTGCAGGGTGGTTTGAGAAGTCTGGTCAGGGCTGACGGCTTGGCTACCCGTGACTCCCTTCTGGTTTCAGAAAACTCATGCCCAGCTACCTTGAGGTCAGTTTCACCGTGGAAGGAGGAGCTGGCCGATTTTGGCCCGAGGCGTGTGTACCGAAATAAAGGAGGGAATGGCCTTGGACCAAGGCTACTTCCCACAGCCGGTGGTAGACCCTTTGGTTGGCTGCCCCAGTCTGTTCAGCAGATGCACGTGCACCCTCAAGTGCACCAGGAAAGCCGGATGGAGCGTCTTCTAAGGAAATATGTCGGGGAAAATTACGTACTCGAACTGACAGAGAGCATCAATTGCCTCTTTCAAGTCGGAATAGAGGATAGCGTTGGGTATTGGGAACACTTAAGCCTTGTCCATAAAGTCGGCCAGGGTGACCACACTGCACCGTTCGGCCGCAACCCAGGACCATCATCCGGAGGTAACGTGCCTCCGGAATAGGGGGTACTCCATATCTGAGCACTTGGAGATTCCCCGGGATCCCTTCGTGCGGCCTGAGTCAAAACTCACTACGCACGAACACATCCTGGAACACTGTGAGCACTTCAGCTAGCCGAGCACTCTCATCCAAGCTCAGCTCCCCAGAAGAGCACCCCAGCAGGTCTCTCAAGTGTTCAGTCATTTTCCGTGTCCCCATTTCCCTCCAGACCTATCTGCCAGGGAATGGACTTCTCTGATCATTGAAGTAACAAGAACATGAAGTTCAACCTCAACAGCGGCTCCAAATGCATTCCCTACCTACGGTGTCACCTCTAGATCCGAGGGTTTAACCAGACATCTGGGAGAAATTCATGCTAGCATGATATGTGTGAGGCATCAGCAATACGTCTGGGAGCCTCTCAACACTGGGCGCCACCATAGGAAAGGACATAAGGCTATAAAAGTGGCAGACACACATTCCGAGCCTACAACTCCATATCCTTGTCCTCAGTTTCCGCTCTCCCAAAAATCATGTATATGGCATCCCCTTCCTTAGATAGTGCCATGCTCCACATCCAGCTTCGCTTTGTACATGTACTCTCGCAAGAATTCTACCCCGAACAACATGGGGTCCTTTTAGGGTGTCACAGATAGGTCCACTTTGTGGACTTCACACCACTTCGATGGAGAATGGGCCAGCGATGAATTCCTTCAGTCGAACGTCTGCATCAGATTGACATGGTGCTTGGTCGGGAGCTTCCATCCCAGTGAAGTGTACTGCTTCGTCCCACCACGCTTACTTTTGCCCTGGTATCCATCGCTGCCTCCATAGGTAGGTACTGAACTTGTAGTTGCACCGAGTACCCCGTTAAGGGCCTCATTTGTCCAATGATAATACACTCATCGCCCTATCCTGGGGTCTCTGGGGTATTCCCCCTGAGATTACATGTATACTTGTCCCAGCCCGATCTCTGGGTTACTGCCACCGTCCATCCCCCCCGCCCAATTGACCTCTCAAAACAGGATGGGTGAGCTCTCTGCCACCTTGAAACGTAAACACCGTCACTTCCTTTGGTGCCCTCGCTTCAGACAAAACTGTCTCTTTTCCTTGTCTGGGGTGTTGGGTCCCAGGGGACAGCACACGTAGAGATTTCTTTGGGGGGCGCCCCAGATTGTTCTTGGCCACACATAAGATTTTCATAGTTAGAGGGCTCTTGGTGGGTATCACTGACTCTGGTCGATGGCATGGAGTTACCCTTCGACCGTGGTACTACTGAGTGACTCTGGGGTTTAGGCCATTCCTAGGGGGTGCATACGGCTCCCAGTGTGCCTCATGACTGTTGGTGCTGGGGCATTCCCAACCAAATTACCCGGCTATGCCGCACTTGAAGCATGTTGGGGTAGCCCGTTCTGGTGTAATGTCTCTTGGCCTGCACGAGGTAGGGCGAAGTACCATTGGCAAAGGCCAATAGCATGCGATCTTCGACTTCCCTAAGAATGGCTTCCATGTGCTGCATTCTGTCTAACAGTTCCCCAATATTATCCTTTGAGTTCTGGTCTGTGGAAAAGTCCCATGACCCAGCCCCACTTGGTGTACTTTAATTTTGAAGGGCGACTTCGGCGAGAATGCTGGAAGAATTGAATTCTGTCTACAGCCTTCTCCACCATTTTGGACTGCCTGTCCAGTGCAAAAAGCCCTGCATCACATTTCTCTGCTTCAAAGCACAGTCGTGTCACTGCTTGGGTATGAACACCAGGTAAGTTAAGAATGCTCGGGTAGCCAACGTGACGATACGCTCTGTCCACTGTCTCAAAGTCTCACTACTTCACTGGGTGGCCCACAGAAATTCAGCTGGTGAGCTATGTATTGCGTTGAAGGTGCAAACCTTTTTTTCCAGGATGTCTCCGAGACTCAGGTTGGTTGAGATCTCCAGTAGCAATGTAAAGGCAAATAAAACATACAGTGATCAATCTCGTAAGTCCCAAATAGAATACAAAACCAAGAGTTGGGCAAGTGTGTAGTGATCACTGGCGGCTCCCTCCACAGGGAGGCAAAAGTGATCATATTGTTCATATTCCATCCATTATTGACAGCTGGCCAGCCTCAGAAATTCATTAAAATGGCTTCCAACTCTTTTGCCATCGTAGAGCAGATCCTTAAATCTATTTCAACTACGTGTTTGGGGGATGTAGGAGCTAGCTGGTTGTGCTGCCTGTATAAAGTAAACTGGGGCTGCTGGGGCATAGAAATACAATGTATATAGTCTCGGGGGTTCTCCTGAGAGAGGCTCACCTCATGTTTCACAATATGACTCGCTGAAAGACTTGCAAGAACAGAATCGGAATGATGTGTTCTTAGGCCGTGCGCTAAATTCGCGCACGGCTTACGTCAGCACGATAGTAATGATAACTAGTGATCCTAATAGGTCACAAACAATTAGAAGGCTTTTCACCCTATATAGGTATTGATAAAAGGATAAAAGGATTTAAAAGATTTTAGAAAATTTGATGGATGAAAATGCAGTATTTTGCAAAGAACACGCTAATTTCATATCGTCTACTCTCAAAATTTCAGTGTCAAAACCTTCAAATTATTTTAAAATATGAACGTCCTTGACCAAAAATTTAAGGTCAATGAGCTGAAACGGCATTATACTGACAACCTTCTATGTTCTGTCTATGATATATTGGCAATATCCCTGTACCGTAAAGTGGCGATCTGAGATGTGTATAGGCAACAATGTCTCTCAGAAATTCAATGTTTTGTGAAAAAAGGAGTCTCTATATTTCAGATACAAATTCAGTTACATCCACTACCTATCACGTTGTTTATTTAGAATCATAAACTTTAGATATATACCCTGTATCGACGCTCACGTCACGTGAAAGAAAATCAATATCAACCACAGCTAATAAATTATATTCTACAGCGTCACCAGTGGTGTAGCTTGCATGTGTGCTTGGATACTCAAGCATGCACATCATTTTGCCTTTTGTTGGGACGTGATTGTCCCCTTTGAAAAAGAGAGACCATGTCATTTTGTAACTGTCGGTCTGTAGACCATGTGTTGTCCGCTCAATATGTTTTGACCCTTTAGCTTGATAGCTACAAAACTTGGTACAGGAGTTGCCCTTTCAGCAGGTTGAACTTCTAGCCTAATCATGTAAGCCCCCATCCCCTGGGGTAGAAATTAACCTAGTTAGAGGTACATGTACCTGTCACAGATTCCAAAAAATCTGTTAGTGGTTTAAAACCTGGTCAAACGTTTTGACTTTGCCCGTTGGCCAATGTGACCTATAAAAATCAATGGTCCAGGGGCCAACCCCTGTACCAAGCTTGTTAGCTATCGAGCAAAGGGGTAAAAGACATTGAATGGACAACACACAGGGTTAAGCCACGGTTTAACCTTGATCTTTGGCCATGTAGCCTGAAACCAATAGGGATCAACCGACTTCCTAAGGGCAACTCCTGTACCAAGTTTCGTACCCAACAAGCAAAAGGGTAAAAAAACATATTGAGCGGACCAAACACATGGTCACGTCAGACCGAAGCGTTACAAAATGATATGGTCTCTCTTTTTCGAAGGAGACAATCACAAAAAAAAAAATAAAAAATAAAAAAAAAGGCAAAATTATGGTGGATCGCTTGAGAGCAGAGCATCCAACCATACATGCAAGCTACGCCATTGGCACTGATCAGTTTAATCAATTTTGGATGTCAATATCTTCAAAAGGAGTTAAGGTCACACGCAAGTTCGTTATCTGTATGCAAAGGCAAAGATAACGAACAGTGATCAATCTCGTAAGTCCTAAATAGAATACAAAAACAAGAGTTGGGCAATCACGGACCCCTGGACACATCAGAGGTGGGATCGGTTGCCTAGGAGGAGTAAGCATCCCCTGTTGACCGGTCACACCCGCCGTGAGCCCATGTATATATTTTGAAAAAAATATTCTTAATGTAAAATCATGATACTTTAAGATATTTTTTGAGAAAATAATCAGACTATATTACTTTGGTTCTGGAAAAGATAACAAATGAAGAAAATTATTTATACCTAATTTCTGAGTTACCTCTCTTTGCAAAACGCAAATGCAATGCACCTGTACATATACAAACTACAAAAACCACTGTCAGTTGTTGTATAATTATATTTTAATCGTCATCAAATTAATTATCATTATTGGAAGTCTTCAATATTGAAGACAGATTTGTTTTTGTGAAATGTACACTGCTTATGCCCTTAATTAAAAAAAAAAATATAGATTGTTTTATTGTGGATTATTTAGACAAGTTAAATGATAATGACTGAATAACCTTAGCAAAATTCGGAACACGGAATCATCGTTTAGTCGGAACTGGATTTTGGTCTTCTGTTATCTACAATAATGTATGAGAATAGGTTATGTAATATGTTCAACTCCAATACTTGGGATAAATCGATTGAATACCGTTCTTTAGAATATGAAAAGTTGCAAAATGAAAGAAATGTATATTGATATTGTGTTACAAATATGGCAGTAGGATTTCCCCTTTTTCCCACTTCTTTCAATCAACATTTCTCTTTATAAACTTAACAAAAATTAAGATGTTTTGTTTTTCTCGGTTGAAACCTCCTTTTTTGCTAAGTCCGTATGATTCTTTCACACTCAGAAAGGCCAGATCTCATTGTTTCAGAAGTTCATGAATCCGTGCATTTGCAAAGTGATATATCATTTTCCATCTTAAGGTAGGTCCCTACTCCT
>CAJDSM010000790.1:8937-27115 GCA_903981925.1 Ostrea lurida | reverse complement strand
AGCTTGCAAATGTTGAGAGTTTAAATTTTCAGTATTTTAAGTACATGTTGATACATTTGAGTGTACCCCCTTGATGTAATTGAGAAAACCCATTCTGCTACAGTTTTAAATGTTATTTCCTTTAGGAAGACTCTGGTTTGAATGTCTGTCATTACCTCCGCCAAACAGGTTATAAAATCGGAGGCGTTTATTTGTTTGTGGATTTATTTGTTATTAACGTCATGCAAAAACTAATGGTCAGATCGCTTTGAAAATTGGTACACAGATGTATCTTGGTCTAAGGAAGACCCCATTAAATCCGGATGCTGGATCCAGAAGACTTTAATGTAACCATGTCAGAGGTTAGAAATCTCTGATTGCCCTTCTTGTTTTTAAAACTGATCTACATGTATACATACTCTTTACAGAACATCACTGGCAGCACTACACTGTTCACAGCTCTACTTAAAAAGTCACTAGAAAGGGACGTAACTCCAATCTGCAAATACATCAGTGGCAAGAATTTTCCTCCACGCTTTGTAGCATTACTGCCACAGGTATGGATTCTTTCAGGACAAGTTGGGGGCGGGGGGGGGATAGTGGTTTTAACTATTGAAACTAAATGGATGTCATAAATTTATGAAAATTGTATGATGCAGGAGGAAGAATTTGACGAGCACAATGTCCAGATTTCTCCTCCAGGTTTCCACGTAATTTATCTCCCCTTTGCTGATGACTTTAGAAAAGTCAAGTTTGAAGAACAGCCAAAAGGTACTTGATTTAGACACAAATGGAATTTTTTGTTTGTGCATATGTCAGAAATTCCTAATTCATGTTTGCATTTACTGTTAACCCATGTAAAACTTCTTTGTTGGGAATCATGATTGGCGAACATCAACGCTAAAAGAATTAAATGTCTCTTTTGACCACATAAATATTTCCCAGAATTTAAAAGATGCACTCTTGCATATCAAAATGTAATACCTTGAATTGGAGTTTCTCATTAAGCATGGGCCTCTTTTTAAAATTAAATTCCCGTGTTTGTTGACATCGTATTAGTCAAAGTCCATTTCCATTTTACACCATAACATAGAGGTGAAGTTCATGCTGAGTTTTAATGCAGTTGAAAGAAGATGGGATTATTAGTCCCCTACCGGTTTGTAACCGGAAGGGGACTATAGCTTTCTTCTTTGCTGTCTGTCTGTCTTCATGTCTGTCGTTCCCATTCTGTCCATTGGTTTTCCAGACTTTTTTTCTTTATGCTTGTTGATATCATTTGAAACTTGCAGGGTAGTTTTAGGGTGTCAAACTATAGATCAAGTTCGATTTCATAACGTTTGGTGGCAGGTGTGAAAGAAATAAATTTATATTCTCACATTTCAATATCACGGGATTGGGATCGTGCTTTGATGGAAGCTGTAAAACTAGGACATCTAAATTGTTGCAATTCACAAAACTCCTCCGCTGAGTTGGTTATGTAATTATTTAATTGATGTAACATTTTAAACTCTTCATCTTAATGGAAACACATTCATGTGTATACATATTTAAATACAGCGCAAATATTTCTTTTGTTGTCGGCGAATGAAGTTTGTTCAGTGCACGTGGCGTTACTCGATTTACCGCATTCCTACAAGTCCGTTACAGCTACAAGTAAATAAATAAAATGCAGACATGAATGCCCTATTGGTTGATTTGTGTTGTGTTGCATATGCACAGTTATTCCCTTCTCATATGTTTGGCTTACACAGACCCAGGTAAGTGCTCAATCGTACGGGCCGAGTCGTCACAGTTTCAAATTTGTTCTGTTGTTTCCACGATTGATTTTTTTCCACGATTGATTCGAATCAAAATTTAGTGGGTGGCATTTCGGAATCTGAGTTTTTACTGCGTGACATAGGCCTATCTAGGATATATATATTAAAGCTTCATGTTTATGAATTAAGTTACACAGGATATAACCTTCATTGATTGATTGATTATTTATTGTTTTACGTCCCACCGAGAATATTTCACTCATATGGAGACGTCACCAATGCCGGTGAAGGGCTACTTATGCAATGAATTTAATACCAAATTCTTCAACTGAATAAGACTTAAAAAAAAGTCCAGGCAATCCCAAATAAATTTAAACGAAATTTGAACAACGACACATCAAACTAAAAGGATATTTAATAGCATTTATACCTTTTTTTTAGATCAAGGTCAGTTCACACAGCATTGCAATCTCTGCTTTATAACATCAGTCAATTAATGGTGGTGCCGGTAGGGGACATGTATTGCTTATGCAATACTCTCAGAATGCTTGTTGTAGAATGATTTATTTTTGTTGGGTCATTTTGGAGAAAACAACAAGATTTTAATGGTGGAATAGTATGACTGGGTATATGCACATCCAACCATGTGAGCTAAAAAAATAAAACTGACCAGCTAGACACGGGGGTGAACTAGAGTGATTTATTTTAATGTTGTCATCTTTATGTGTAAGAGTGACTTGAATCTGGACATTATTTTTTTTTTTTAAGCCAGTACTGAACAGGTAGAGAAGGCCAAGGAGTTGATAAAGAAGATGAAGTTTACATTTAACAGTGAGAGCTTCGAGAATCCGTCCCTACAGAAGTACTGGAGGAACATTGAGGCCCTGGCCCTGGATAGGGATGCCCCAGAGGAAGTAGAGGACTTCACCCGTAAGTCCCCCGGCGGATTTAACTGATTGAATATCAATATTGCATGAAGGGGGAGCTATTGTTTTCATTCTGTTCATCCATTTGCTTAACATCTCCCATCCATAATTTTTCTAAGCACCATTTATAAGGGCCAAGTTTGATCATCAACCATAGTAGATGTTTTGTTGACTTCCGAACCATCAATTGCACATACCTGATTTGTTTTCGGACCTTCACTGCGCATGTCTGGTTACTAAGGTTCAACATTCTGTAAACATTGGTAGCTGTGTGGTAGACCAGACATACGCAGTGACACCTCTTCCGTTTTGAGCAAAGGCAGTTCGATTGTACTATGGTTCATCTCTAGTTACTATAGTTGATGATCTAACTAGGTCTTCTTAGCGTGCATAAGGTTACAATGAATTATTGAGCAGTGTCATTTTAGAGTTTATGGGACTTTGGTGGTGAAAATCGCAGTGATTGTTTACTTATCCTGTAATATATCAGAAAGACTTTCATGGAATATTGTGAAATCATTGTAATGTTACAGTGCTTGTTTTGACAATGTTTGTTTTCTTTTATTTACGTGGAAAGTTAATTACTTTCACATGCATAGTCAAAGTAAAGAAGATATATGAGTTGACCATAACACTCCTACATTATTAGGTCACCTGAGTAAACTTAGATGACCTATTGCAATTGGTCTTCGTCAGTAGTCGTGCGATGTCCATTGTCTGTTAACAATTGAACATTTTTAACTTCTTTTTGATAACTACCAATCCAATCCTTTTCAAATTTGGTATGAAGCATCTTTGGGACAAGGGGCACGTACATTTTAAATTTCAGGACTTATACACCCCAGGGGCCTTAGGGGTGGAGCAAAAACTGCCAAAAAGTGATAAATTTTAAAATCTTCTCTACAACTGCACATAAAGAAAAACTAATGCATAGTGATGTAGAGCAGGAAGGCCTCTACCAAATTTGTAAATTCAGTGATCCCCGGGATAGGGGCTCCTGACCCCAGGGCGGGGCCAAACTTGGTACGATAGTTTTTAGGTCACCTGAGTAAACTCAGGTGACCTATTGCAATTTGTCTTCGTCCGTCGTCGTGCGGTGTGCGTCGTCTGTCGTGCATTAACAATTGAACATTTTTAACTTCTTCTTGATAACACCAGTCCAATTCTTTTCAAATTTGGTATGAAGTATCTTTGGGACAAGGGCACATAAATTGTAAATTCAGGTCTCTTGCACCCCTGGGGCCTTCGGGGTGGGGCAAAAACTGTTCAAAAGTGACCAATTTTCAAAAATCTTCTTTACAACCGCACATGTTTGAAGAAACCAAATGCATAGTAATGTACAGCAGGAAGGCCTCTACCAAAATTGTAAATTTGGTGATCCCGGGGGGTGGTTCTGACCTGGGGGGGGGGGGGGGGCAAACTTGACATATGTTTTATATGTAAAACATTTGAAAGGCACTTTTTTCAATGCTATTGATATTAATGTGAAAGTAAATGAATATTTGGAATGAGAAGGGAGCCTTTTAACATAATTATACCCCCTGCAACAAGTGGGGGGGGGGGCGGGGTACTGGAATCAGGTTGTCTGTGTCTCCTCGTCTGTAGACTTTTAGTGTTAGCCTTTCCACCTAGAGTCACCATATCATGCATATGGTCTACCCATTGGACAAAGCTGTTTCCTATTGAATTTGGGGTCAAATGGGCAAAGGTCAAGTGCACTGGACATCAAAGTAGCAAGTAGCAATATGGTTTCTGGGTTCCAGAGCATTATCCTTTCTACCTAGAGTCACCTATATCATACATATTACTACTCATGAGACGAAGATGTTGTTTATTGAATTTAGGTCAAAGGGTCAAAGGTCAAGCTCACTGGACATTAAAGTAGCAATATGGTTTTCATTAAAATCTTTGAACAATTGTGTGAGATTGAAATGATAATCTTCTTGTGTATATGAATAGGAATCATATGCATATATTGAAAGATATTAACATGTGAATAAAAATACTCTGTATTGAGACTTAGAAATGCAAATATGAGACTCCCTGTGTGGGCTATTGATACTCAGTGGACCGTTAAGGCCTGTGGGCCTCTTGTTAATTGTTTTGAAAAATATCTTCTTTAATGCTGTTGATATTAAATTTAAACTAGATGGATATTTAGAATGAAAAGGGAACCTTTTATCATAATTATACCTCCCACACAAATTTGATGGGGGGGGGGGGTCACTTTGCTAGCCAAGTGTCTGATTTGCTTATTCGCATCTCTTGGGAGATGAGAGTAAGCAGCGAAATTGGACACTTGGCTAGTGAAGATGAGTGTGTGTGTGTGTTTTTATACTAAAATCTGGTTGTTCGTCCATCCGTCTGTAGATGCAATGGTTTCCAGGCTCTAAAGTGTTATTTAGATGAATCCATTTGTATTCTTAGTGCCTGATGAAGAGAGAATGACAAAGAAGGCTGGAGAAGCAATTCAAAACTTTAAAGATATTGTGTTTCCAAGTGGATACGAACCAGGGGCCAAAAAGAGGGTAACAACACTTTTATCATCAATTGGCTTGTATTACCTCAAAATAAAGATTCAGAATATTGTTTAGAAAATTCTTTACTTGACTTTTTTGTCATGGAGAAGATATAAGCATTCCTAATTCTTGGAATCCTGTTTTATGGATTGTAGAAGGCAGGAGGGGCTGCAGGGACTGCTGCAGCTAAAAAAGCCAAAGCAGCAGAATCCTCTGTGTCCATTGATGTCAAGAAAGAAGCTGAGGCAGGAAGGGTAGGGATTTTCCTAATAAGTTTCGAAGTACTACAAATGTATGTGGCAAAATGGTAAATTTTGGTTTGTCTTTATACTGCATGCAGTATCCAGATCTCTTTCCTCCTTCCTCTTGAGGAACAAAATTCATTTATCAATTTTGAATGAACATCACCTAGAAAAAAAAACGTCATCTAAGATTCACACCTACACTTGGTTGAATATGGGTGGTGGAAAGTGTAATAAAGACATTAATGCAAAATGAAGAATCAATTTTCAAAAATATACTGAAATACAGTACCCACAGTAATTATCAGTACCAACAGTAAAAATCTCAGTACTTTATCAGTAATTATCAGCACTAACAGCACAATATCAGTAATTATCAGTAAAAAATGTCACTCTCAGTACATTTTGCATCCAGCTTTAAGGGGGAGTAAAACTTGTGTCTCAATAGGGGCAATCAATATTAATGTGTCTGTAACATTGTTTAACAGCTCGGGAAGTTAACCGTAGCAGTTTTGAAAGAGGTTGTTAAAAAGGAAGGAATCTCCACCTCGGGTACCAGGAAGGCAGAACTTATAGACGCCATCAATGACCACTTCGGACTGTAACAGCATCATTGTGAATATATTTCATGTTAGAGATATCAGTGTGTTTGGGAACTTTCTTACCGTAATGCATTTATACCAATGTTGACATGTCATTTAGTAGAGAAATCACAAATGTAGGTATGATAGTTTAATAAAATGTAGCATTTAACACTAGTTCTTGTATTTTCATCAAAATTGTTTCTGTGTTGAATGACAGTGAACAGATTGAAATATGATTTAGTTAGATTTAGTAAAGATTTTTATTTTATACTCAGCAGAAACACTGAATATTAAATCCCTGTTTATTTTTATATGCCCCCTTTGAAAAGGGTCAGTTGGTTGGTCAGTTTGTCGTTCAGTAGACAGGTTTTGTCCACTGACTCCCCTCAATATCTTTAATAGATCCCATTGCTTGACGAACATCAAAGTTGTTTTACTGGTTTCCATAAGGACCCTATTGATTTTGAGGTTAAAAGTCAAACTGGTTATAGTAAGATATTGTCTCCTCCATATTTTGAGAACCTTCTGCTTGACAGATATCAAACTTAGTACACAAGTACACCCTAAGGAGTACCATTGATTTTGAGGCCACAGTTCAAGGATCAAACTGGACTTAATAGTGAGACATTGTGTGCTCATCTTGAGAATTCCTTCCTTGATGGAATCAGACATGATACGTGGTTCCCTCTAATATGTAGATGACCCCTGTTGATTCTGAGGCAGCTAGCACTGCAGAAAAACTTCATGACCAGCGTATTGTTGACCATTTTGTTCCTTTAAACAACAAAATGACTCATACAAGTAATTTTCTGTTAAAAATTACAATGTTATGCATATATCTGTATTTCCCAATCTTAAATGATTATGATCTTTAAAATATGTCCCATTAATTTTTGGCTCCCTGGACAAAAATTCAATTTACTATATATAAGTTTGTTCCAATTGTAACATCTAGGTTGCAAAATATCATTCATATATCTTTATTTATATTTGAAAGGAATAAGATGATTTGGGGGAGAGAAAATATTTTCCCCCTAAATGAGTGATACTATCCCTTTAAACAGAACAGCCAATGCAACCGTTGCCCTTGACGACGATCCATATTTGGTAATGATTACGCGGAGAGGTGGTACTATAAAACTGGTTCGAAGTAGTTTTCAATAAACATGAATTTATGGAATGATGAATGCAATGTAAATTTCAAAAGAAATAAGGGAAAAGATTTAGCCAATGTAGATAATTTTATTAAAATATCGCTTAGAAAGAAATCAGTTCAATATCTTGAAAAGCATTTAGTGACACATCAAAATTACTGAAATTATAGGCAATCTGCATACAGAGGGATGTTTTTTCTTTTCGAGGGGCACAACTTCATCAAAAATCACTGAACCAAAACGAAACTCTAACTTTTTCTGTAACTTATTACATGTAATATACACCAGCATACTAAAAATCAGTTCAACATCTGAAAGCACTTAGGAAAAAAGTCTGGAAAACTGGATCATAACAATAATTTTTCAAAGTCAAAGGGGCACAACTCTATCAAAAATCAACGAAACTGTAACTCAATATATATACCTGCATACAAAATATCTCGAAACGTTTTTTTAAAGGGTCTATGCAATGAAATGCGATTTTTTGGTAGAATAAACATCTACTCAAATAAATAATGTCCTGAAAATTTGACGAAGATACTGGCTGAATTAACAGAGATATTGGCGAAAAACTCCAAATCACACCTGAACGTATTTTTAAAATAGTCCGGTCAAGCGCCAAATCGCTGTGACGTCACAACATAAACAGTACAGATCAACAGTTGGATGTCGCTTTGTTTGTGTGGTAGTGTAGAAAACAGGCCTTCCTACTAGCTCTGGATAGTGGGTTAACCCTTTAGCTCGATCGGTAGAGCACTGGACTGTTAAGTCAGAGGTCCCGGGTTCGATCCTCAGCAGAGGCATGAAAAATGTTTGTTACATTTGGCGCCCACGAAGGGACCCGGGTAATCTCTGGCGGGTGAGTGATTGCCCCCAGAACTTTGCCCCACGGGCGCTGGCACTCTGGGAGAGTCGGACGCATATCTCTCTCTCTGGAGGGGGACAATGTGGTAGTGTAAAAAAACATGCCTTCCTACTAGCTAGAAAACTGGTCATAGCTGCATGAGTAATTTTTCAAAGTTCAAGGGTCACAACTCCATAAAAATAAATCAATGAATCAAAGCGAAGCTTCAATTCGTTAATGTACACCTACATACAAAAAAAAAAAATCAGTTCACTATCTCAAGAGGTTTAGAAGAAAACTGTTCGTTGCGAAAGGACAGTACGTATTACTCGGCTTCACCTCGCCTTCTATGAACTTGAACAACCCGACATATTTCTGTAGACAGTCAGTAACAAACCTAATAAATGTTTTGTTTTGTCGAGCACCAAATATAAACAGCACAGTATGATGAAAAGTTAGTTTCAATACTAAAAAATACATAACTTCCGCCATGTTGCCGTCTATATTTTGTTACTAGTCACGTGACGCGTTTCCACCAATGACCGAACGACATTCTAGTCGGAGGCAAAACTATGCCCCGACCACGTTCTTTGGCACCTGCCCCGCAAACTGTAGAGATTTGTTAAATGCATATGCAAGTAAATTTACTGTGTGTTCACACGACAAGAAATACACACAGGAGCAGAAAATTTGCTTTTACATATGAGCAAAAGTTAATTTGAACCCTTTAGTGTGCAGTAAATCAGTTCACACGACAAAATTTGCATACCAAAGTTTTACACATACATGTACTTGTGTATGCCAATTGTGTCGTATGTATGGAGTATAATACCTCATTCACACAATTTGCATGACACATATCAATAAGTCATATGTTGACTGATTTGTTTCATACCTTTTGTTAGATTGTCATTTTCGTACTAGATTTGACGACGGGTAACCCCGTTTACTTTGTTTCGACTACGGGCTCACGGCGGGTGTGACCGGGCAGCAGAGGATGCTTACTCCTCCATGGCACCTGATCCTGCCTTCGCTTTTGTCGCAGGTCCGTGTTGCCCTACACTCGATTTTGTATGTGTTTTTGGGACTATGATTACGTTTAATACTTTGTTACTTCGCCATTTTATATAGAGGTAGATTGTTCATATTTGGTATGCATATCCCTAGTGGCACCGATCTCTGACCCAGTGGCCTTTACATTGACAACATACACACTTCGTGGAACGGAGGACACGGTGTAGGGTATCCATGGATTTTCTACAGTGTCGCTCTAAAGTCCCAAGGTTGAATTTAAGGGTGTTTCTATGTCATCGTCTGGAGCCAATTATAGGTCTGATACATACAGAGAGCTCACTAGTCAGGAAAAGCCTTCTCGCTGCTAATACAGTAATCAGCTGGTGTGCTCCTTGGGAAGACTGTGTATTGTCTCTGGAGCCGTAGAGGAAGATGGTCATACAACCCAAGACCAGACACCCAGGACACGTGAAACCAGGGCGCCAGAGGAAGTACATTGTGTGTGCGTTTTACGGCACCCACCTTTTCTGGGGACAGTAGAGAGGATATCGATCGTGGTAAGCTGATAGCAGCCCACGGGTTGAGCTGAAGTTTAATCATCCAAGGAGTGGACCCGAGATATCGGGGGAAAAGTGGGCTCGGGGAGGATGTCCTGGGGAAGGCCATCAGCACTGACCAGGTGAGACGCTCCCAGGACTATCTGCAGAGCCCGTGGTGGATACTGAGACAGAAATTAGCAGACCGGGAACTGAGTGGATTTATTGCGGGCCCATTCTCCATCCTAGTGGGAAAAAGTCTCGAGAGAAACGACAATATCAACCATTTCGCCCAAACGTACGTCCAGAGGCATCGGGGGAACCCTGGTTGTCTGGGTACCAATATTGCATCTACAATGCAGCACAAGATAACTTTGATGAAAAGCATTAAATCGGCCGCTAAAATTCTAAATATTCTGAATTATTTCCATTTAGAAACATACAGAATCGACCATCATGCTCGAGACCATCTTCGCGAGCCAAGTGTCCGACTCGATTTCGCTTACTCTAATCTACCCCTTGGCTGATTTAGCCGCGACTGAATTGCCATCTAACGGACGATGCGAGTTATCACTCTTGACGAAAACACTCGAGTAAACAATTTTTGTTGTTGTTTTTTATTTAGGTGTACATACTGTTGCGAGCTTATATCCCTTTATCTTTCGGGCGTAAATCGCGTATTAAGGGGATATATAATAGACAAGCTAAAAATAATCTATCATTGAATTTTTCTCATTTCTTTCATATATCTATATTGAAGTGTCCTTCACAATATGTGGAAGTTTCGTCATGGGAAGCTAGACAAAATAAGGGAGTAATCAGGTCTGAATTACCTCCCTTACTTAAAAATGTTGTAATTTCTATGTAATGATATATAAAGGCCTGCTGAAAAAATAATTTGAATAATTTTTATTGAATTTTTAAACAAGAATGTTCAAAATATCCCAGTATTAATATTTTGAAATAATTTTATGTTTGGCATTTGCCATTTTTTTTAAATATTAGGAAAACCTTCCAAAATGACAAAAATGCTCTTTGCAAAAGCATTTTCTCAGTACATATTCATATTTCTCAAAAAACCCGTCATTGAATTTTTTTTTTAATTGTGTGTAGTAAAAGATACCAAGCACACCTTTTCGTGAAAATATGAACTATTGAAGCTAGATTAATTATTGAATAAATTATGTTGTTTTCAGTGGTACAAGAATAGAATTTTGTTAACATCTAACCACACAGTCTTTGTAAGTCAGGAATTTCAATATAACAATTACAAATCATAAACACTGGTTATAAGATGTTCAATCATATTCATTTTATTTATCTAAATGATAAAAACTCTCCAAAATAAATGTTACAAGTGAAAAATTGTAGGAGGAGGGGGGGGGGGTGTGTGAGCAAGTGGAAAGAATGCAACCATGCAGTTTCTGAATTCGATTTACCAATACCATATAAATACCAGATTTCTATTCATGGGCAGTGTATAGAATAAAGTGCAGGTATTGGAAAATTCTTAAATTTATATTAAAGGAAAAAATGTTCATTACAATAATTATTTAAATTAAAATATTCAACAGATGCAGAGCACAGTTCATTATCCCAGAGTGTGCGATTTTATAAAAAGAGCCCCGATCACAGATATGTTATTCATAAGCTATTAAATAACCTCCTTTAATGAAGGAAGATCTTTAGGTTCTTTTAATATATGCAGAATTTGAAAGGAGATAATGCTTGTGAAAATATGATTTTACATTGAAAATAGCCTGCGCTTGGCGTGGCATTGTGACGTCACAATCAAATATTACGTCATAGTGTTTATCACGTGACGTACTATTTATCATCCCCTTAAAACTTGCCTTTTTTGATCTTAATGATTCTACTTTGGTTTTTATGTCATGCTCAATCAGGTATGAATGACGCAATTTGATTGGATGCCTTGGAAAGTCAAAGCACGGCTTAGAAACTCGACTAAATCTGCCAAGGGATAGATTAGAGTAGCATCGGACACTTGGCTCGCGAAGATGGCTCGAGACGGACTGGCCCCGATAATTACTCCACGCCTCCTTCTACGTTGAAATCCTAAATCCGCCCATGCTTCTAGGCAAATTGCAGAGGCGAAGCTGATTGATTTCATGCAAATATAATTAATCAGACAGTTAGGGGTGTCAAAATGAGTAAATTTCTTAGTCGATTATTCGATAGCTTTAGTCGAAGACTATTCGATTATTCGAAAGTGTGTTGGTTTTTTTATCCACTGTCATGGTGAAGTTGCTTTGTACATTGTATACACATAATATATATATATGTATATTAAATACAATTTTCTCACGTATTTTTACGCGTATCTAGGCCTACATCTACCAACAATGAAATGCACATGATTAAATTTAGATTAAACTTTAATGGAATTTTGCCATTAGAAAGACATCGCTTTTGTCCTGTTAGGTAAGACCCCAATGAAAACATCCATTAAGTACAATGTAAAGGCAAAGATAACGAACAGTGATCAATATCGTAAGTCCTAAATAGAATACAAAAACAAGAGTTGGACAAACTTCATTAATTAAAAGAAAAACACACGCGGCCCTCTATTCAAAATTAATGTAGAATTATGGCATTTTGAGTACCCCAACACATGCATTGTTACACATACATTGTACATGTACTCGTACATGTAATATATATACACTTACACATTTAGGAAGAAAGTAACTTCGCTCAAACCTCTTATACGGAGTTTTTAATATAAAAAATATTTTCCGCTGTGTCTGTATATTGATTATGCAGTTTGAAACAAGTAAACCCGTGGGCGAAACGAAAATTCTTTGATGAAACTGAATTATATCAGAAAGTGCTATTTTTTTTTTTTTTTTTTTTTTTAATATCAGCTATGACAGGACAACGAAATAGGTAAATTACCCGGGTAAATTACCAGTATGCTAAAATTTTACTGACTATTCGACTTTTTTTTTTTAGTCGAACATCGATGTTATCGAAGAATATTCGAATAGTCGAATATTCGTTGACATCCCTAAATTATTTTGAATCTCAAAAAAGTGCAGAAATCAAACATGCATCTAAGTAAACAGAATGAAAGGCATATTCCGGATCTCTGTCACATGATGATGGCGATACCAATTCCCTGGATTGGCTATACTGAATGTAAATCATATTTGCAGGTTGAGATTTTACATTAAGTCAAAACATATCTAAATCAAAATATTTGAAGCTGCAGCATATTCAATCCAAATATTGTTTTTCGTACTTAATTCATTTATCTAATCATTATCTAGAAACCTCATAATGAATCGCTTCTCTACTTTTACACAACGCCATTTCGGGGAGTATTTTGTATAGAAATCGTAAATTCATAATATTCGTTGAATAATGGAATAAAATGAAATGCATTGATTACATATATTAATATTTTATTTCATTGTATATCTTTTATTCAAAATTTTTACACATATTATAAATAAGTTTTCGAACCACTACAACCACAAGACTCCCGCTCTCCCCTATGTCCAGATCAAAACACAATCACAAATAGATCGGCCGCTCCTGCGGCCGATAATATTCATGCTGAGTTTATTTTCAGGGGAAGGTCTTACTTTTATGCTACACAGAAATATGCACACTTACGGAGTTTTTAATCTATATTAGAGAAGTAATATCCCCTTGTCTACTTCATAGATGGCAGATATAAATGGTGTTTCATCAAAGTTTCTATTTTCAGCCAGGTACCCCGGCTATAGGCATGGCCTGCTCTCAATCGTAACTACTCGGCTATTCCCGTAACCGAAAACAACGGTTACGGAAATTGACGAGCGTGATCCGATTGGGCCTGCTCTGCGCGTAGTAATCCGGAAGCGGCCCCAACAACCGCCAAATTAAACTTACACTCTTCATAATCAATCCATCGTAGTGACTATTATAATTTCAAACCAAGTTTTGATAATTCAAAACAATTGAAAGCGAAAGGGATTTTGTAGTAGTGTTGCGGTCAGTTTAAATTGAACTTGTACTGTCTCTCTTGAGCTAGCGAGCTTTTCTGGTCATGATGCAGATTTTCTATCTTGATCACGCAAGTTAAGCGCGACATTTTGAGAATTGTAATTCAGTCCTTTTAATCTGTATACAAACTGGTTACCTGAATCTGCTAGTAGAACATACATAACAAGATTATAGAATATACATCACAAGACTTCGAATATACATCACAAGATCTTTTAATTATTATATGTGCAATATCTTGTGATGTATATTCTATATTTGTGATTCTTGTTATGTATGTGCAATATCTTGTGATGTATATTCAATATCTTGTGATGTACATTCAAAATTTTGTGATATATATTCGAAATCTTGTGATGTATATTAAAAGATCTTGTGATGTATATTCGAAGTCTTGTGATGTATATTCTATAATCTTGTTATGTATTTCTATAGCAGATTCAGGTAACCAGTTTGTATACAGATTAAAAGGACTGAATTACAATTCTCAAAATGTCGCGCTTAACTTGCGTGATCAAGAATAAAAATCTGCATCATGACCAGAAAAGCCTCGCTAGCTCAAGAGAGACAGTACAAGTTCAATTTAAACTGACCGCAACACTACTACAAAATCCCTTTCGCTTTCAATTGTTTTGAATATCAAAACTTGGTTTGAAATTATAATAGTCACTACGATGGATTGATTATGAAGAGTGTAAGTTTAATTTGGCGGTTGTTGGGGCCGCTTCCGGATTACTACGCGCAGAGCAGGCCCAATCGGATCACGCTCGTCAATTTCCGTAACCGTTGTTTTCGGTTACGGGAATAGCCGAGTAGTTACGATTGAGAGCAGGCCATGCCTATAGCCGGGGTACCTGGCTGAAAATAGAAACTTTGATGAAACACCATTTATATCTGCCATCTATGAAGTAGACAAGGGGATATTACTTCTCTAATATAGATTAAAAACTCCGTAAGTGTGCATATTTCTGTGTAGCATAAAAGTAAGACCTTCTGACAATAAACTCAGCATGAATATTATCGGCCGCAGGACGGCCGATTATTTTGTGATTGTGTTTTGATCTGGACATAGGGGAGAGCGGGAGTCTTTGGTTTATGTTTTTCGAAAAACTTGATTTTATAAATATGTGTAAAAATTTTGAATAAAAGATATACATGTAAAATAAAATATTATATATGTAATCAATGCATTTCATTTTTATCCATTATTCAACGAATATTATGAATTTACGATTTCTATACAAATACTCCCCGAAATGGCTTGTGTAAAAAGTCAGAAAGCGATTCATTATGAGGTTTCTAGATAATGATTAGATAAATGATAAGTCGAAACAAATTATTTTGATTTGAATATGCTGCAGCTTCAAATATTTTGATTTAGATATGTTTTGACTTAATGTAAAATCTCAACCTGCAAATTATGATTTACATTCAGTAATAGCCAATCCAGGGAATTGGATCGCCAATCATCATGTGACAGAGATCCGGAAATGCCTTTCATTCTGTTTTACTTAGATGCATGTTTGATTTCTGCACTTTTTGAGATTCAAAATAATTTAGGCGATGTCAACGAATATTCGACTATTCGAAATTCTTCGATAACATCGATGTTCGATAAAAAAAAAAAGTTCGAATAGTCAGTAAATTTTAGCATACTGGTAATTTTACCGCGGGTAATTTACCCTATTTCGTTGTCCTGTCATATCTGATATTAACCAAAAAAAAAAAAAAAAAAAAATACACTTTCTGATATAATTCAGTTTCATCAAAGAATTTTCGTTTCGCCCACGGGTTTACTTGTTTCAAACTGCATAATCAATATACATGACACAGCGGAAAATATTTTTTATATTAAAAACTCCGTATAAGAGGTTTGAGCGAAGTACTTTCTTCCTAAAGTGTAAGTGTATATATATTACATGTACGAGTACAGTACATGTATTGTAACAATGCATGTGTTGGGGTATCTCAAAATGCCATAATTCTACATTAATTTTGATAGAGGGCCGCGTGTGTTTTTCTTTTAATTAATGAAGTTTGTCCAACTCTTGTTTTTGTATCTATTTAGGACTTACGATATTGATCACTGTTCGTTACTTTGCCTTTACATTGTACTTAATGGATGTTTTCATTGGGTCTTACTAACTAGGACAAAAAGCGATGTCTTTCTAAGGCAAATTCCATTAAAGTTTAATCTTAAATTTAATCATGTGCATTTCATTGTTGGTAGATGTAGGCCTAGATACGCGTAAAAATACGTGAGAAAATGTATTTAATATACATATATATATATTATGTGTATACAATGTACAAAGCAACTTCACCATGACAGTGGATAAAAAAACCAACACACTTTCGAATAATCGAATAGTCTTCGACTAAAGCTATCGAATAATCGACTAAGAATTACTCATTTTGACACCCCTAACTGTCTGATTAATTAATATTTGCATGAAATCAATCAGCTTCGCCTTCTGCAATTGCCTACGAAGCATGGGCGGATTTAGGATTTTCAACGTAGAAGGAGGCGTGGAGTAATTATCGGGGCCAGTCCGTCTCGAGCCATCTTCGCGAGCCAAGTGTCCGATTCGCTTACTCTAATCTATCCCTTGGCAGATTTAGTCGAGTTTCTAAGCCGTGCTTTGACTTTCCAAGGCATCCAATCAAATTAGCGTCATTCAATACCTGATTGAGCATGACATAAAACAAAGTAGAATCATTAAGATCAAAAAGGCAAAGTTTTAAGGGGATGATAAATAGTACGTCACGTGATAAACACTATGACGTAATATTTGATTGTGACGTCACAATGCCACGCCAAGCGCAGGCTATTTTCAATGTAAAAATCATATTTTCACAAGCTTATCTCCTTTCAAATTCTGCATATATTAAAGAACCTAAAGATCTTCCTTCATTAAAGGGAGTTATTTAATAGCTTATGAATAACATATCTGTGATCGGGGCTCTTTTTATAAAATCGACAACTTCTGGGATAATGAACTGTGCTCTGCATTCTGTTGAAATATTTAATTTAAATATTATTGTAATGAACATTTTTTCCTTTAATATAAATTTTTAAGATTTTCCAATACCTGCACTTTATTCTATCACTGCCCAATGATAGAAATCTGGTATTTATATGTATTGGTAAATCGAATTCAGAAACTGCATGGTTGCATTCTTTCCACTTGCTCACACACCCCCCCCCCCTCCTCCTACAATTTTTCACTGTAACATTTATTTTGGAGAGTTTTTATCAATTTAGATAAATAAATGAATATGATTGAACATCTTATTAACCAGTGTTTATTATGATTTGTAATGTATATATTGAAATTCCTACTTACAAAGACTGTGTGGTTAGATGTTAACAAAATTCTATTCTTGTACCACTGAAAACAACATAATTTATTCAATAATTAATCTAGCTTCAATAGTTCATATTTTCACGAAAAGGTGAATGGCCTTGGTATCTTTTACTACACACAATTAAAAAAAAATTCAATGACGGGTTTTTAAGAAAATATAGAATTATGTACTGAGAAAATGCTTTTGCAAAGAGCATTTTTTGTTATTTTGGAAGGTTTCCTAAATATAAAAAAATGGCAAATGCCAAAACATAAAATTATTTCAAAAATATTAATACTGGGATATTTTGAACATTCTTGTTTAAAAAATTCAATAAAAATTATTCAAATTATTTTTCTCAGCAGGCCTTTATATATCATTACATAGAAATTAACCTTTTTAAGTAAGGGAGTAATTCAGACCTGATTATCTCCCTTATTTGTCTCAGTTCCCATGACGAAACTTCCACTATTGTGAAGACACTTCAATATAATATATGAAGAAATGAGAAAATTCAATGATAGATTATTTTTAGCTTTGTCTATTAATATCCCCCTTAATACGCGATTTACGCCCGAAAGATAAAGGGGAAGCTCGCAACAGTATGACACCTAAATAAAAAAACAACAACAACAAATTGTTTACTCGAGTGTTTACGTCAAGAGTGATAACTCGCATCGTCCGTTAGATGGCAATTCAGTCGCGGCCTAAAATCAGCCAGAGGTTGATTAGAGTAAGCGAATCGGACACTTGGCTCGCGAAGATGGTCTCGAGCATGATGGTCGATTCTGTATGTTTCTAAAATGAAATAATTCAGAATATTTAGAAATTTTAGCGGCCGATTTAAGCTTTTCATCAAAGTTATTCTTGTGCTGCTTGTAGATGCAATATTGGTCACCCAGACAACCAGGGTTCCCCGATGCCTCTGACGTACGTAGTTGGGCGAAATGGTTGTATTGTCGTTTCTCTCGAGACTTTTTCCCACTAGGATGGAGAATGGGCCCGCAATAAATCCACTCAGTTCCCGGTCTGCTAATTTCTGTCTCAGTATCCACCACGGGCTCTGCAGATAGTCCTGGGAGCGTCTCACGCTGGTCAGTGCTGATGGCCTTCCCAGGACACATTCTCCCCGAGAGCCCACTTTTCCCCGATATCTCGGGTCCACTCTTGGATGATTTAAACTTCAGCTCAACCCGTGGCTGCTATCAGCTTACACGATCGATATCCTCTCTACTGTCCCCAAGAAAAGGTGGGTGCCGAACGC